>JAHBCN010000811.1:17500-149402 GCA_019359885.1 Listronotus oregonensis | reverse complement strand
ATATATATATATATATATATATATATATATATATATATATATATATATATATATATATATATATATATATATATATATATATATATATATATATATATATATATATATATATATATATATATATATATATATATATATATATATATATATATATATATATATATATATATATAAATATATATATATATACCGTGCATTAGATTTTTTTTTAATATTTTGGTTGGTTTTAAACTTCCAAAAACTTTATATTTTAAAAAGTAATTCTTGTTGCGTATTTATATCCACCTAAAGAAATATAAAAGCTTTTTTTAGAAATTAATTTTAACATTTTTAATTCCTACTTGGAATATATCTTTTTTCTATTTTAAAAATACAGCCCAAAATAAATCTAAATGATGATAGTATATAAATATTTTGTTTAAATGGCTTTATTTTTTACGGATTTTAATTGTATAATGCATATTATTTTCTTTTGTAATTTATTACCTACTAGTACCTATAAAATATTTACATTTTTTTGCATCAAAATGTAGGTATATCTCATTTTAAGTTACCTATAATTTTACAAAAATAAAAAAAAATTACACAATTAGACTTTGTAAATTTATAATCATAAAAAATAATTAATTTTGTTATATTAAATACAAAAATGTATTTAAACAAAACCCTTTTTGTTTAAATTACATTATTTACCTTAAATAAAATCTATTGCAATTTTATTTTTTAAATTAATCAAATTCAAAGCCAAATATCCGGGTTTAAGGGCAATAAAAACGTGTATCATAATAAAATATATTATGACAAATATTTAGGAAAAAAATTTCTTATATTTTTAGTTTATTTAATTTTTGTATTATTATATCGACCACACCACACTATTTGTGCTTCACCACAATATTTTTTTTTACTCTGAGTGTTCTTGTTCAATATTTCTACTCAGATAAATCAATAAACTAGATGATTAAAAAAAGTTAATAAGCATTTTTTATTTTAGATTAATAGTTTTAGGCCCCTGTTTATAGAATATTATAATTCTAGCTACGGTTTAAAAAGTTTTATTTATTTAACATACAGACATTTTATTAGAACATTTTAACAACTTGGTGACAACACTCGAGCAACAAATATACAGCAATACCTATTTGATTATAATATATTCAACCTTTTGTTATCACAAAATGAAATTTCTCCTGCCACTAAGGATTTTTATGCAATTAATAAATATTTTTCCAAAGAAAATAATGTTTACAATATATTCTGATATATTTAGTTTTTTATACTTATGATTTTGCTGACAATAGTACCCTTTACACTAATATTGAGTTTCTTAAGCCAGTTCCTAAGTCTGATTTTAAAAAAGCGCAGAATAATGTATTTTTCACAGAACCTTCATTTTATATAAACTGTGGCATCAAAAATGTTGTCAAGTTTAATGTCATAAGATCAGAATCATGTTTGCTGTCGCAAAAAAAGTCTGCCAATACTAATACATTTCTTATAAGCGCCACGATCTGCAAAAACGTATTATATCCACAGTCACAGTAGCTTTCAAAATTCTTCTCATCTAACCTACATCTCTGTATGTATCTCAAATCGAAATCTGCGGTTCTAACGTCTAGAAAATGGCATGCCCCACTATAACTCTAAAATTCATCCGAAGAAGATTTGTCCATCTTATTAATGTCTCACGCATACAACAATGCTTCCTTCTCTCGCCACCGACAAGCTGTAGGAAACTTGTCGCTCTTTTATATATAGTTTTTCGGCTGCTGCTCCGGGAACTCAGCAATTATAATTCCTGCTCTATCAGGCCCTAATAGAGCATCACAGCAAGCAACACTTAAACAGTACGTTAAATTTGACGCGGTCCAAACTTAGCAACTGTACAACAAAAATAAAGAAAAACATTTTTATTATTTATATGTCGCAGGCTTATTGTAAAATCCGTCATATTTCAATATCTACGTCTAGGCTTTTTCAATATGACTAGGCGTATTGAAATACTACCCAAGTCATTAAAAATATCACAATATGGTCGGCCGCTTTGTAGTCTTATTGTTAAAATCAAGCTACATCCGATTATTCTGGAATCTGACTACATGAAATCAGTGGTGTTATAATAAGACTGACGATAGGTCAGGCGAATTAAATATAGTAATACTATTACAACAGGATTAAAACACTTTTTTTTTAATTAAACAAAACGTAAACGTAAAAAGGGTTGTAGCAATATTTCGCAGTATGTAAGTAATTTAATTATTTTAATTTAATATATACGTAGCATAACTGTATTTTAAAAGAAGTTTTAAAAAAAGCACTTGCATCAATTTTATTAAGTTAACCCAATAAATTTGAGACCTTTAAACTAATAAAAAGACAAATAATTGTAGACTTATTATTTATTATCTACAACATGATCCGCTTTTATGAGATTTGCTAGTACCTCCATTTTATATAAGCATTAAAACATAAACATTAATTGCTATGACACTGTACCTTGCTTGCAGAACACTTTTTTAATCCCTGTCCATCGAATATTGAAAATAATCTCAGGAGCTTGTCTTAAGGAAATTGTTTTTCCTTTTGGAATATTTATTATTTTATTAGATTGGCAGTAAGCAATTTCATCCCAAGCAAACAAAAATAGTACTCAAAATCAAACAGCTAATCAATACAACGATCGCAATTTACCTTGCATGCCGTCAGTCGTATTATAATACGACGGATTTCATTTAGTCGGATTTTAACACAATCCCAAACGGGCTAATTTTAACAATAAGACTTAAAAGCGGCAGGTATATTACAATACGCCTAAAATCATTAGTCATATTGTAATATTTTAAATGACTTGGGTAGTATTGCAATACGCCTAGTCGTACTGAAAAAACCTAGACGTATTATAATATGACGGATTTTACAATAAGCCTGCGACATATACATATTTACATAAATTAATTATTCCATCAATATTATTGTGTTTTTTTTTATGTAGGAAAATGAATGAAATACTTGTTAATATGTAAATATATTCACGATATCCACCGAATATTACAAACTCACTTTTTATAAAACAAATCATATTTAGGTATAAAAACTGAATGGACGATGATTACCTTGCGGTTTTCTGGATAACTGAAGATACGGCGTGAAATTAAAATTATTAACTTGTGTAAATAAGGTGTAAATTGAATCCTAACTACACGATGAAATAAGATTATTAAAAACAGGATCTTGTTAGAATAACGGTAGTATTTAAAACCGATTTTTTTGTAAACAACTTCTTTTTATACATTTTTTTGGAAAACAACGGTGTTAAGAAAACCTGACAAGTCACTTTAGACGTTAAAGTGTTTATGGCGTAAAACATCCAATATTTTTTAAATATGACTGTGTAGATCGCAGTGTTACTTCTTTAAAAGGGATTTTACGTTATTTAGTATTTAAAAGTTTGTTTAACAATCTCAGTATAAACAATATCTTTTCTGCACAATGAAACTTAATAAATGTAACGATGTTGTTCCCGCTGCTATTTGATGTTCCCGTTGACAACCTAAACTAATAGTAGGAAATAAAGAAACTTTGTATTTCAAGCAAAATTTTTATTTAAACAAACATCTAGCAGAGCGCTTTCGGTAAAATTATCATGCTATGCGTAAAAGCAGGAGTCTCAGCAATAGGAGCGTGGATTATATGTAAATAGGACATCAACCCATTATAATATTATTAAATCAAAAATTAAAAGTAAAACTGTAAATAAAACTCACATTTTTTCTTTAAAAAAGGTTAATCTTAAAAAATTTATTATTTTGTTTATACCCCTACTAAGATACCATTTTGTTGAAAAGACGAACATGTAATTACCAATAAAATGGTGTATTTTTTTAGTTTTTAAAATAAACCTTTTTGAAGGAAATATGTAAGTTTTTATTTTCAGTTTTACTTTTAATTTTTAGCTTAATAATGTTATAGTGTGTTGAGTTCCTCTTTACCTACATATTATGTACAGGGTTTTCCAGTATATTTTCACCCTTAAAATCTTTATTTTTATAGATAGAAAAAAATAGTTTATATGAAAGTTGCAGGATTTTTCATGAAGCTTTTCATGGTGTAAGATAGAAAAACAAATGATTATCGAAAAATTAACAAATCACTATCAACTTTGTTATTTTAAATGGAACACCCTGTATATGATTGAAAATTCAAATTCTGCTAATCTTCCTCTTTTCCGAACAGATATAACTTATCTGTTCGGATAAAAGTTGCAGTTAGGGAAATTTTAAAAACTGTTCTTATAAGCCATAGTTAGCCATGGATACAACCCAAAATTGACTTCTGTCAAATATTTATATTTTTGTTTGGTTTCCAAGACGAACCATGGCTAACGCGACTTAACTTTGCGCCAAACTTTGGGTTGTATCCATGGCTAACTATGGCTTATAAGAACAGATTTTAAATTAAATACCTTGCAACTCGTTTATCGAACATAGATAAGTATATATATTTGAAAAAGAGGAAGGTGCTAGAGAATTTGAATTTTCAATCATATAGGATGTTCATTTAAAATCGAACTTCATAGTGATTTGTTAATTTTCCGATCATCATTTATTTTTCTATCTTACACCATAAAAATTTTATGAAAAATCCTGCAACTTTCATATAAATATTTTTTTCTATCTATAAAAATAAAATTTTAAAGGGGTGCCAATTATACGGAAAAACCCCCGTACCTTCAATTGCTGCTTAACGAATAGAACTGATGATGGTTTTTATCCCAAAGGGGCTCTGATAAGATTTTTGTTTAAATAAAATTTTTGCATGAAATACAAAGTTTCTTCATTTCCTACATTCTTACGTGCATTTTCTTCTTCCGTAGGAACCGTCTTGATTCACTACCGGAGGCAGCGCAGCCTCTTGGTCTGTTTGTGCCTAATCTCTCATTATCTTTAATACCAATCCTCCCATTACTCTGGTTCCTTCTACGAGTCTATATAACCCCGAGACTGGTTGGATGATATTTTCCTGTCGGCTCATTTTCGGTTGCCCAAACAATGCCTGTCTTTTGTGATTCAATGCTTCACACTCGCATGGGATATGGTAGGCTGTTTCTTCCCTCACGTCGCACGTTCTACAACTTGGGTCCCCATTGTATGAGCTTATTTTGTGTAGGTGTCCTCTTAGATTATCGTGCCCTGTTAGCAACCCTACTGTTATGCAAAGTCTTTTCCTACTGTGTCTGAGTAGTTCTTCCTTCGTTCTTTTGGATGGGCCCCTTATGAAGCTTTTTTCATGTCTAATTCCCAGTATTTCTTGTGTCTGTTTCGGATCCATTCCCTGGTTGCCCTCGTGCTGTGGTTTTGGTGACTCCAAGGGCAGGTTCTGGTCCAAAGTATGGTGTGGATGATCCCTGTCTCGCAAGCTCATCCACTTTTTCGTTGCCTTCTATTCCCGAAAGTGGTACCCACAAGAGAGTTACTCTGTTACGTTCTCCCAGGACTTCTAGTTCATCAGCTTGGACGTTACCTTACGTGCATACGGCCACTATTAATTTTCATTTAAACCAATTATCTTTACTGTAACTATTCATAAACGACGCTGCTTGTGCCATTCGCAGTTCAGGTGCTATACCATGTTGTTCGAATTTGGCCAAGTTTAACCTTTTTGGTATTTGGTGTTCGCTGAAGTTCGTAAACGACCAATAAAATTGCATCTTGGAGTCACAGGTTGGTCATGCGCTGTTGATACAGATACCGACAGCAATAAAACATAATAGGAGTCCAATATTTAACATTTTCAGGGTTCAATTAATTTTAAATAAATATAAATCAATGATCAACAAAATTAAAAAGCATTTAGGGACAAATTACAGTTTTGACACTGACAGATTTGGTACTTAAATCGCACTTAGCAATGTTAACATCAAGTTTATAAATTAAACAGTAGCAGCAACACTGATGTTATTAGCGACAACTATTATTATAATAATGTAACTTAAAATGTTGCGCCACATTTAGAAGTAAAAAAGTAGATTTTAAAATGTAATTTTCACATAAAATTTTGTTATTTAAGAAAATACTAAAACAAAAATATTATTACCCGAAACAGGAATAAAACTACGCTTTATAACTTCATAATATGTTTTAGACTAACTATTTGACAATCATAATATTTCAAGTAATAATAATGTTGGCAAAACAGATACTTTAATTTCGTAACTGCTTTTATGGTTTTTGGTTCGTAACAACCAATTTTAAATAATTGTAAAACCATTTTAATACTGTCACCACCTATTTTGTAAATTCTTTTGTTATAATATTAAAAATACTAAACTGCAATTGGAGTAGCAGTTTAATAGGAGTTGTATAAAATGATTAAAAATAAATAAAATATTAATTAATATAAATAGTGACTGGTACCAATGTGATTAATATTCTAAACCGTACGCTCAAGATGCTTTATTGGTTAAAAAAAAAACGGAATTTAGTTTCCAGGAATCGACCAAACCTTATCTGTTTTTGGTTGGATGTACGAGGTGTTTTGGTGAAAACCCTTCGGAAAGATGTATATAACAAGAATTAAAAAATACTTCCCCTTAAAAACCGTGAAGAAAAATTGCAGTAAGAAAAACCTTTTTTACTATCCAAAATGTAATAAAACTAAATTTTACTTTGTAACTCTGTCTAAGATTTTATTTTGCTTTTAAGCGCGGCTGCAGTTTTGACATACTATGTCATTGTCAAATGTCTTTAATAGAATATACGTATTACAAGTGAGAACATGTACTTATACTCTACTCTTTTCTAAATTTCCTACAGGATAGGATAAATTAAGCTTGTTGCAAGAAAATAATGCTCAACAAAAAAAAGAGGCAGAAAAAATAGTTTTTTTTGCATGATTTCTTCGGATCATTTAGATCTTTTAAAGACTTCATAGTCAGGCCAAAAAGAACATCTTACCATCGCCATAGGGTAGGGTATATGGACCGATGACATACCTGACATTATTTATTTTTTCATCTCTAAAAATTAATATTTAAGTTTTTAACCCCCAAAATAAATACCAATGTTAAGTTATGTTTAAATATTTTTTTGATCGTGTTAATTTTTGTTTTAAAGAGGCACGCCCAAGTTTTAAAAAATGTGGTCTATCTTTTCTTTTTTTACTCTAACTAAACATTTTAAGTAAACTTAATTTTAAAAAGTTGGCACAAAGAAAACATTACAATTTTAAAATTTAATAATCAAAATGGTTTAATAAATAGGAACAATATAGTGAAGTGATAAAATAGTTTGAGAATTTTTTATACCGTAAAGCTAAAAATGAAAAAAATATTTTTTGTGACAAGTACATTTGATTTTTTCTCAAAAATAAAAATGGTGATGAGTTAATTGATTTAAGTATTTTCTGAAATTACCTTAGCATTACGCTTAGGCACTCAAGTATTATTTAAAATAATTGTTAATGATATTATAAGAGAAAATTTTTTTATTTTATGTTTTCTTTATAGCAGTTTCCTTTGCTACAATATTAGGAACGTTCCAGTTTATTCGGTGATTATTATCAAATACATGTAAACATATCCTGGTTTTGCGGATTTCTGTGTTTTTTTTATTTTATAGTTAAATGTTCTTTTAATTTGGTTGTTCAAATTTAAGAAAACAACAAAGGTTTGGATAACTATTTTAAACTAAAATGGCGTTTGCCTTTTGCTGTGTTAGTATTTTAAACAGAAAAATTATTTATTTTATCAAAAAGATTCAGCAATTTTGGAAATTTTAGTTTAAAAATTATGTAAATTCCTTTTTTTATTAGAATATCAAAGAAAATAAATTTGTTTTTTAAATTATTAACTGGATCCTCAGTGTTAGGAAATTGTTCAAACAATATATCTCTAGCATACTAAAAGTTTATATTGCTAATTTTTAACAAAGTTTTATTTAAACGTATTATGTGTTAATAAACTTTTTTCTTGTATGTCTAGCAAGTGCACCAAATAATATTTCGTTATAAATTAATTCCTCACAATATAGAGCATGCCCATATTATTAAACATAATTATGACAAATATTAGGACATTTAATTAATTTGTTTAAAGTGAATATCTCTTATTTATTTCTAAACCCCTTAAATGACTTAAAAAATATAACTTTACTCTTGTATCTTTGTTATATATACACACACTCATAAATACATAATTTTATTAACTTTCTCTATTGCCATAAATTGTCGACAACTCTCGCAATACAAACCAACAAAAGTAGACAAAACAAAAACTTTTAATTTAACTTCTCTCTTGACAAAGACCCATAAATCCTTGTTGTTTCTCGAATCTCTAGCGTATGTATACGGTATATAGATATAGATGCCCCTTCTGGAAGAGAATCTTATCTCTACCATATATCTTGGTCCCGGCAATTCCAAAAATTGAATAAATCAAAAGATAGAAGTTGAGCCAAGATGTTTATAATCTGAAAGTACAGAGGCGTATTTTTACTGTTGGATAAATGAAATTGTTAGCTGTGTAAAGAATGATAGAAAAGAAAAAAATACTTTAAGTATTTTTACAGCTCCTTAAAGAAAAATAGGCGCAATGAAACGAATTTTATTAAATAAATTATTAAATATATGTCTGGCAACTTGCAAATTTTGGCATTCCAAAGTAAAATTTTTATTCTATTAGGACAAAATGTATTTATTACTACTATAAAGCATCGCTGAAGAAATTTGCATTACGTCTTTAACCACAACACCTATTTAGTTTTAAAAGGACCAATCACCCCACTTTGTGCGCTTTGAACTTCAATATTTTTTACAATGTAAATTTTTTTTTTTTCTATTTTGGTTTCCTTATTTACATTGGCGTTGGTACCATTTTCTCCATTTTGAAATTTAATGTCTTCTAAATTATTTTTCTCTTCTATTTTAGGTTCCTTTTTTCCATCGCTATTGGCGTCATTTGTGCATTTTGAATTTCAATTTTTGTAAAATAATATTTTATTCTTTTCCGTTTTAGCTTGTCTTTTTCCATTGCTATTGGTGTCATTATCTACATCTTAAATTTGATTATCACATAAAATAATATTTTTAGCTCTTCAATCTCAGATTCCTTTTTTCGTTGGCATTGGTAGCATTATGTATATTTCAAATTTTATTGTTTTGTGAAATATCAAGTTTTTTCCCTTTTATTTTAGCTTCATGTTTTCCATTTTCATTGTTGTCATTAACTACATTTCAAATGTTAGTATTATACACGTCATCTTTTGGTCCTTTCTCAATTCTTAAAATGTCTATAGCTTCTTTGTTTGTTTATATTCTTCCGTATCCTTCTTCACCATTTCTTCTTCATCACCAATACTTTCAATCGCAGTTACAGACATGATTGTTTTATCCTGTTCTTGTACCATTACATTATTTTTTCTAATATCTTTTGTTCGTTTAATTTTAGTTTCTTATTTGGTTCTAATTCAAAGTCATACGTAATAGGAATATCATTAAAATCCATTTGCAGAAAGCCATCTGAAAGAACCTTGTAGGTTTCTGTTGTAGTTCCGGCTGAATAAAAATCTTGTTTTATTTTTTTTTATTTCAGTTATAATTTCATGTACATTATAGATACCCTTATCCGTAAGTTTATCTTTTAAAGTATTTAGAACTACAACAGAAGTTTCAAGTTGGTCTTCGGTAATATTATTAATGTGTTTCTGCTGTTCCTGTTGTTTTTCCAAAACATTTTAATTCGGGATTAAACGGATACAATCCACATTTCCTAAACCCGTTTTGGATAGTTTGTGGTAATGACTCGTCGCTCAAAACTTTTTTTAATAAGGACAAAATGTACATTTTGTAAGTACAGATTTTATTATTGCTCATGCTTACTCAAATAAAAGCAATATTTATCACTAAAATTCACCTGGTTCCATTCTTAACCCCACAGAAATCACCATTACACATTGACTTGATGATAAAGAGTTACTGTCAACACCCAATGGAGTCGATAAGAAAAAGCCCAAAACTTCTTATTTGGCAATACACTTTTGGCATTCCGACTACCAAGCTGTGCTCTTGAAACCACTGATTTGCTATCCCGTAAGCCCAACTGAAGCCTACGATTTTGTATTGTTGGCTTTCTTAGATGCATGCCTAATAATATCTTAAAATGGTACGTAGGATCGTAACATATTTATTATTAGACAATACCAAAGAAAGTCTTAAAAAAGCTGCAATAAAGTATGACATTTTTTAGTGGTAGAATGATAGGCTTTTGTTTTTATTTCTTATGTTATTAACATCTAATTGATATTATCTCGTAGGTGGATGTATTAACAATCTTTTTAATTTTCTGTGTGTCGGTCGATGGATTTTTGCTAAAAAATATTATTAAATACATATTTATTTAAAACAAGTTAGTACAAAGAACATTGCATCTTAATAAACTGTGCAAAAGTCTAACTTTTTGCAGAATACACACAGTAACATTTTTTAAAAACCTAAATATTAAATTGTCCTAAGTTAAAAGGACGTGCGTTGTTGACCATTTTATGGTCTTCCAGCTCGTCATTGGGGCTTGTACAAAAAAATTTCACTACAACTTTACTGTACCAAATTGTACTTCAGGGATTATAATATTAATGACTAAACTCAAAATAAATTACATATTATAAAAAATGTATACGCAAAAAACTTTTAAGTTTCCAACATCCAAAACCACATATGGTTTGGGGAATTTATTATCAAATACCTATCAAATAATGGTTTTAAAAATGTTTAATATGCCGAAAATATCCTAATACTAAATTTATTGACAAATTTACCATTTTTCCTAATATACCTCTGTTGGTCTAGGAGAAATCGGCGCATGAGTACCGAAAACTATTCCACCTAATTTTTTAAAGTTCGAAAAATCTTAAATTTGGGTACTTTTGACCCATGAAAAATATATACTAAAAATAGTTGCCATGGCCACCTGGTGCCCATTGTTTAAACAATTTCCAGGAACTGTTATTTTTAAACCCGGGCAATTTTTTATATTCTTTATTGAAATACAAAAAAAAGGTCTTATGACTTCCATAAAGTTAATATTTTGGGATACGAATTTTTAAAATTGAAAAATCTTAATTTTAGGGGAAAAAGGATTATGGAATACCATTTACTTAAAAATTGTCAAAATTAAATTATAGGTCCAATTACATTGAAGACAAAGCAAATCGGTTAAGGAACATATATTTTCAAAAGTACAGAAAGACATAACATTCTAAGGACAGAAAAAAAATATTTACAATCTAATAAAAATGTCATTTTGGCTCAATGGCGGTTTTATGGAATAGTGTATTCCATAATACCTGCAGTGTATCCTTACACCTTACATAAGCAAATACCTAAAGATCACAAATAAACGAACGAAAACTAAAAAAATATAAAATATAATAATAGCTTATTACTTGCAAAATCGTAAATGTACACCCGGGATTCAAAAACCCATTTAGTGTGCACCCATTGTTCACACATGATGCACATAACCCAGTTTCCTCCTCTACATCTTCACTAAACTTCCCGTTGTAAAAACACTCTACATCCTCTCCAGTGGGCGCTTTTGGTTTCTCAAACAATTTATGTCATCTGAGCAGACAGATCTGTAACTTGCGCTTATTTCAGAGTTTGCTCTCTTTTCGATACTTTAGATTTTCCTTTCTTTGGCACATTTTAGTGACTTTTTTTTGGATTCTGTCACTCAAATTTTTTCACTTTCTTTATTTTTGTCTGCCTCCTCTAGTTTTCTTTTATATGGAGAACTTGATATAATTGCAGATTTTGATGCTTTTCTTCCACAATAAGCTGGTTTCTTTTTAATTTGGCGCAATTTCAAAAGTGTGAATTTTCCACTGTACGTCTGATGTTCCTCAAAGGAACATTTTGGGAGGATCCAGGTTGTTCATTCGAGGAGGGACCAGCCTATTCATTTGATGAGGAGCATTGTTTATTTGAGAGGAGCCACTGTTTATTTGAAGAGGTGGCGCTTGTTATTTGAGAGGGGCCAGCTTGCTTAAATGAAGTGGATGGACTTCTGCTACTGAGATGTCTCAGTTCTGGCTTAATTTCGTTGATTCTGCTTCTGCAGCAAGATAGCTCACGCTGAACGCATGCCTGTTAAATGGGACCCACGCTGAACCCCTTTGCAGCTATTTTTGCGTTTGACACTCTTATGCCCAACCAAAAAGTTCCATTATGTCATATAGGGTTAATGGTTTGTTGTGTTCACGTAACCATAGGCGCACCTCTCCGAATAAGGATTTTAATAGGCTCATAAAGCCTGTCCATGGCTGACCTTATGTGTGCAGTGGGGAGGCAAAGATTTTCGTCACATGATTCTTTTGCAGATCAATGAGTCGATATTTTGGTATGGCTGTAAACCATCCAAGATTAATAGGACTCGATTTTTCTGATGGTTTTGTTAAGTCAATAAATGACAAAATCATTCTGTCAACAAATATGTTTGAATCCAGCCGAAAGGATGCGCTCGACCTATAGTCCGGGGCTCCCCTCATGAGTGCATCTGCCATTTCGGGAATATAACGAATCCCCACTCGTTATATTCCCCAGAAGCACAAATATTCCTGCAGGACTCATACATGACAACGGTGCCTCGGCGCTTTAACTCGATGTTTGCTTTTACGATCGAGAGGCCCGCCATCAACATTGGATATCCTACCTACTAAAATTTCGTTTTGTCGTAGACCTTGTCCAGAATGTTATAAACTCAGTCATGCTCCTTAGTAAAACCAGGAGTCAGCATATGATGTGCCTGTTGGCTTAGGCACAGTCTTTTGTTTCTTGCAAAACCTTTGCCAATATCTGCCTGCAGCTTTATTAGTAAAGGAATTTGAATGTTATTTTTGCAGCCAGCTGATAAGCCATTTTTCGCAGGTCATTTGGGTCAAACCATAAAATTTGTTCCGTGTTAAGGGCGTAGTTACTAAATGGACTAAAAATTTTTTTATAAAAACTGGTTTACGTCCAATTGGTTTGAAAACTAGGTCTTTTGGGGTATTTTGCTCACCTACCAATCTAAAGAGCGTCGAACGTGGCACCTTGAATTGCCGCGAAGCTTTTGAGCCCATTTTTTTTCCCAAGAACGGGCAAGATTTGACATATTTGGGATCCCATTCCTTCGAGTTCTACGGCCTTGGCGATGGCATATCTTAAAAACAATATAAAAACTTTGCCAAGTTTTTTTTTGAGTCTAAAAATTGAAGGTATTTTTCCTTCACCTATGGTATTCCAAATTACCAACATTGCAGTATTTTAAAACATTAAAAAATATATCAAATTCAACCCTAATAAAAAAATAAATACGCCCACATACCTTATATTTCCTCATTAAGCACTTAGAACAAATAAACCCTTTTTTAGAAGGATGACTTAAATAAATGCAGATTAAAATTACTTTAAAAACTTTGCAAATGCCAGATTTCGCTTTTGACCCATGAAAAATATATACTAAAAAATAATAAAACATAAAAAATATATTTTTTTATTCCTGTATAAATAATAAAAAAGAATCAAATCTCAATTAAGGATATTATGAACTATTGTATAAAGAATAAAAAACTATATTTTTTATGTTTTTTTTTTTAATATATATTTTTTATGGGTCAAAAGTACCCAAGTTTGAGATTTTTCGAACTTTCAAAAATTCATTTCTCCAAAATATTAACTTTGTCGTTAAAAGTCATGAGACCTTTTTTATTTGTATTTCAATAAAGAATATAAAAAAAATTGCCCGGTTGAAAAATATCAATTCCTCTCAGTTGTTTAAACAATTTCAGTTTAAACAATATGCACAAGGTGGAGCCATGGCAACATGCATTTATGTCATCAGTAGGGCATCGTATAAAAAATTGAGATGGAATAGTTTTCGGTACTCATGCGCCGATTCCTCCTAGACTATGTTGTATTAACTTATTTTGTAATATTAATATTTCAATTATTAACTATCTCCAGCCGATTTTAAGTAACTAGTATTGAAGACTTAAAATTGTATGAGAAACTTATTTATTGGTTTAAAAGTAAGTCTCGGATTTTTTAAATATATTTAATTAACAATTCAGTTTACTATTTTACCGCCGAAACTGATTTTCTTATTAATCAAGCTCTCATAACTCCATCCCTGTGCGTATTCAAAATAATAAAACCAGTCATATTCTTTATGTCGGCCCCAAAAATTCTATTTTCCAAGACGAATTGATTCTATTTATCATATTTTATTTGCAGAAATTGTCGACGATATGAAATTATATGACTCTCTGTGTCCTCTTATCTGCAGTATTCAATATAGCGAAGCAAATTGGATTGGCAATCGACTGCGTTTTATTGCATTCGAAAAGATACTTACGATGCGAGTCTCTAAATTGATAGTCCATTACGGCTTTACTTAGAGTTATTGATTTGTTTGTTATTTGATTGGATTCGTCGATAATCTAAAGGTAAAATAAAAAAATATATATAAGGCCTACAAATAAAAAAAATCGTGTAATACGATATCAAAACTTAAAAAAGGTTAGGATAAATTACTGGTCAAAGAAATGCTTAAAGACTGAGCGGAGCAAAGTCCCTTATTGTCTGAGATCAGTAACTCTTCTTCTTCCTCTTCTTCTTCCTGGAAGCCGTCTTTCACTACCGGAGGCAGCGCAGCCTCTTGGACTTTTTGTGCCTAATCTCCCATTGTCTTTTATACCAATCCTCCCATTAGTCTTGTTCCTTTTACAATTCTGTATAACCCCGAGACTGGTTGGTTGATATATTCCTGTGGGCTCATTTTCGGTTGCCCAAATAAGGCCTGTCTTTTGTGATTTAACGCTTCACATTTACACAGTATGTGGTAGGCTGTTTCTTCCCCCTCGTCGCACATTCTGCAACTTGGGTCCCCATTGTATGAGCCTATCTTGTGTAGGTGCCCTCTTAGGTTATCGTGCCCTGTTAGCAACCCTGCTGTTATGTGAAGTCTTTTTCTACTTTGTCTGAGTAGTTCTTCCTTCGTTCTTTTGGATGGGCCCCTTATGAAGCCCTTTCCATGTCTTCCTCTGGGAGGTTCTCCCAGTATTCCTTGTGTTTGTTTCGGATCCATTCCCTGGTTTGCCCTCGTGCTGTGGTTTTGGTCACTCCAAGGGCAGATTCTGGTCCAAAGTATGGTGTGGATGATCCATGTCTTGCTAGCTCATTCGCTTTTTCGTTGCCTTCTATTCCCGAATGTCCTGGTACCCACAGGAGAGTTACCTGTTGCGTTCTCCCAGGACCTCCAGTCCTTTTTGGCATTTCCATGTCAGCTTGGACGTCACCTTGGGGTTTACTAGTGCCCCTAGTGACGCCTGGCTGTCTGTTATTATGCAGATCCGCTTGTTTTTGTAAGCCCTCCCGTTATTCTCTTTTGCACAGTGCAGTAAAGCATAAATTTCTGTTTGAAATACAGTACTGTGTGTTTCTAGTGGAATGGAGAATTGTGAATTCCTCATTTCACTGTACACGCCCGCTCCAGATCCCCGCTCGGTTTTGGAACCATCCGTATACCAGATGATGTCTCCAACCGTGCCGGGGAGATCGGGTTGCTGCCACTCACTTCGATCTGGAAATTTTATCTCGAAGTTTTTGTTATATGAGTATTGGGGAATCATCTGGTCTGTTCTCTCATCCAGGATGTTGCCGCCAACCTGACTTTTTATGTTGTTGTGTCCCAAACTAGCGTAGACACCAGTTGGTTTTTGTTGCAGTCGGAAGTAGCTCATTCTTGCCTCTCCCATCACTATGAGATTAAGTGGTGGAAGGTCTAAGAGACATTCCATGGCTGCTGTTGGGGTTGTTTTAATTGCTCCTGAACTCTTACTGTTCATATTCTTTATACTATTTTTTGTGTTACCGATATACCTATTAAATATTTATATCAAAACCATACGCTATTTCAGTCTACGAAAGCTGATGCCTAAGTACTAACGTACCGTGGGTGTCTTAAAAGTGGTTGAGAGGAAGTTTGTTCACACGGGACTTAAATATTCGGGGACTGGGAGAAGAAGGAAAAACTACTGCGAGCAGCAGATTCCAAAGTCTGGACACTCTGGAGGTGAAGGAACGAAGAAAGCGGGAAGTTCGGGGCCTCCCTAGTTGAACTGTAAAAAGATGCATAAAGTTGCACGACGTGTTGCTCTGCTGCCAGAGGGAATTATACTGGCCAACTCCTCTAAGCAGAAGCCGTAAAAATACCTATAGAAGAGCGACAGATCCCTAACAGCTCGACGGTGGGCAAGATAAGAAAGCCTTTCTGTAAGCGGTGGATCGTTGAAAAGACGAACGGCTCTTTCTTTTGATTGAAGTCCAGAATGCTTCTTGAAGCTGCCGAGGCTATGGATGTAATGTGTTTGTGCCAGTCGAGGTTATTCTCAAAAGTAACGCCGACAAGATTAAACGACTCTTTGTTTGCAGAACTTGGCCGCTCATATGCAACGGATAAGCATTGGCAGGCTTTGACTGTGTTTTTGAGGCATTAAACTGAACAAGATTTTTGGCGCCCCAATCCAAGATAAGTTTGAGGTCTTGTGAGAGAGACATCCGCATTGACCTACGCTTGGTTTGCAAATCAGGCTTATTGACTGGCTTGAGAAATTGAATGTTAGAGTGGAGGGTACTATTGTCAGCAAAACTATGAATGGGATTGGTTGTGAAAGAAAGATATAAGAGAAAAATATAGACTGATATACGTCGATTAGAAAAGAAACTGGACAGCCAAGTGCAAAGCTTAGGTGAAAGACCGTAAGAAGGAAGTTTGTTAAGAAGCCCATCATGCCAGACCTGATCGAAAGCTTTGGATATGTCAAGAGCAACGATCTGGGATTCACCAAAAAATTCAAGGGACTTGTTCCAGTTGTGTGAGACAAAGGAAAGAAGATGAGTTGTGGATCTTTTGTGACGGAATCCATACTGTCTGTCATGTAAGATCTTGATCAGATACTTTAAGATTTGGGAATCAATGAATTTTTCCATTACTTTCAAAACAACAGAAAGAAGAGAATAGGTCCATAGTTATAAAAGAGTCTTGCATCCTTTCTTGGGGACAGATTACACACGTGCAGCTTTCCAGCTCTCCGAAAAAATGCCCGTGTCGTGAGAGATTCGAAAGAGGCGAGTTAGGATGGGTGCAAGCTCGGGGGCACATATTTTAAGACGATAGCTGGTTAGTATTAAGAGAAAAATACACTTGATCTGTTTGACTTTAAAAATGATATCGGATATTTTAAAGAAATATGGGCAACTAACTCGCTTAACTATGACTCGACAACTATAACTTTTGACAAAATAATTTATAGAAACCTATTCGTTAAACATCTTAGGAGCGACAATTTTGTTCTTATGCTTTTTTTATCTTTTATAGATTTTGAGTTATCCATTTAATTTTAATCTTTTAAATATTTTTATTTTATTATAATAATTGTGTTTCTGCAAATTTCAGCAATTTTATAATATAAATAAATAAACGAAACCATTTACAGTAAAAAACAACAATATTTTCAGTTTATTTTTTAAATTTTTTCCACCGCTCTAGAGCGAAATTTCTAGCCAAAATCACTTTTTTGCTTATATCTTCTTCATAACATATTTTATAAAAAATATGTATAAAACCTTTTTTATAGAGTTTAAATTTAAATCGTTATCCTTAAAACTTAAAGAGCTACAAAAAATTTTAGAAAACAAAAATGACATATTATGTTATTTCACTCCACTAATTTTGGTTATATACCATTTTATCCTAAAACCAAAAGTTTTTAAGTTATTAAAAAAAAACTATTTTTTACGATTTTTTCTGGGTAAAAATATGCAACTGAGCTGAGGCACAAGTGCGGCTCTGCAATGACTATAGTTAATAGTTATATGAAAAAACATGTTTTATGCGTATCTCTTATTGGCCAGCTTTTGTGCGGTGGACTTGCGGACTGTGTGAAAAACCTAATTTTATTATAATTAAAAGGAATACACATAATATATGGTACCAACTTGGTAAACTGCTAGACTTTTACTACACGTGTAAACATTTTGTAGTAATGAATAACATATTATATTTACTATAATTGAACATAGTAATGTTGCTAGCACATGCCGATCTTCATTAAATTGTCTACTAATATCATAACACAAATGAAATTATTCTTCTTTAAATAGAAACCTAATAACAATAAGCAATTTTAATTGAATTTTTATTGGCTCCAAGTTTCTACTCCATATCTGTCATACTGATTACGGGAGCCTTCAGAAAAATGAATTTAATAAAAAGACGTTTAATCCTTATAAATTATTCAAAAGCATAATGGAAATTCTTCAAAACATGAAGAGGTCTTGATAAACAAGACAAGGCGTATCTCGTCTTAGACGCTCACTATATATAATCAATTTCCAAAGCACGCCTAATGATATGCGTGAAGTTCTGATATAAAAATTCAAGGTTTTGATCGCGATGGAATATATTGTTGCTTGGGGGTAATTTGGTGGATAATTGGATTTAAGCTGTTTCTTAATATTTAAACAAAGATTTTTTTTATAAACGATATTTTTATCAATCTAATTCATCAGCTTCTGAATTTATTTACCTTAATAAAGCGATGATTGCTAAACATCCTCTTGACTATAGTAGATCATTTTAAGTAACCCTTTTAAATTTTTGGTTTGATAGGATTATTTTCTTAACTTAAAGCTTCTTTTACGTTGCTTTTATCTAGGAAGAGATGGCATGTAACATAAAAGACTCAGTCTTAACATAACATGGATATCAGAAATAATGGGGAAGGGGGCAACTCTACTGATAATAAACTATTATATTTAAAATTAAAAAGTGCTTATTTTTCAAACTAATTTTAATTTTATAGCAAAATCATCAACCTTTCAATAAAATGTCACTAATATTATAAGTTCTTTTGTGTACTACTTTATTAAATGTAGAAAAATGAAGATATAACTATTTTTAGATTTGTTAATTTTTGAAGTGCAAATTTTTTATTTGGACCAAATGAAAAAACAGAAGAACTTAAAAGCTTGAAATTTTTACTGGCCATTATTACTTTTAAATATTTAATCCATTTATCACAAAATTATATTAGTTTGGAAAATAAGCCCCATTTTTTAAAATAAATATCTTAAAAACTGTTAACATTTAATATAGAACATGTAATATCAAAATTGTTTAGAATTTTATGTTAAATCCAAATATCGAAAAATATACAGGATGTCCCATTTAAAATAAAAATTGGGTGCCGGTACCTCCGGTAGTGGTACCTGTAGTCAATTATCTTTTTTTCCAAAATGTTCCTTATACTTAATCCTAACGATCACCGGAGTTTCAATTTTCTACTTTTAACCATTTGGAAGGAACGCCCTTGTCATTAGTTCTATTGTCACCAGGTATAGTTGAACTGTTAGTTCCAATAGTCCACTCGAGAAATGTGTTTCCTGCGAAAAATAGTTAGAAGGCTTCGAAAAATATAAGCGATAGCTCATTCGACGCGGAATGCAAATCTGCGAAAAATGCAAAAAGCGAAAAAAAGGAAGCCCTGCCGATTTTTAATGATAACTCCAAAACCATTAGATTTTGCGAAAATTGCAAAAAAGATCCTTAAAGAGAAAGAAATTTTCAAAATAAAAAGTCAGAACCTCCGAAACTCTATTTCCATTATTTATAATTTTAATTTAACTCTGAAAATGGGCATCCGCGCGACATTTTTAGTTGCGCGCTCGGAGTCAAAACCAAAAACAAATTTTGGCGACATACCGCGTTAAAAATTGTTAGGAGAGTTAACATACCGGTTTATTTTGGCAAGAAGCGGTAACGTAGGGGAAGGTGTTATGACGTCAGTATCTACGTCATTACTTTGTACCCAGTATCCACCGCTATCGCCACTAGTCGGAAGGAGCGTTAATAATGGTTATGTCAAGTGTCAAATTGAAATAATGAAGGATTTGCGGCTTTTCTGTTGAATTTGGTATGGTTTTACAAGTATTTAGATTGCAGATTTTTTAATTTATTAGATAATTCCCAAGTGGATGAATTAGTGCAATTATATTTAAATCAAAAGAAAACGATTTACTTGTTAAAGTTGACTTGAAAACGGCTAGTATCTTATTGAATGGAAAAGTTGGTTTGCTCATCAAAGACCCTACATTTGGATTTAAATTCAAAAGTGAATTAAACGATTAGTATGTAAGATGACACACGCGTGACATACGTAAAGTTAGACAATTTCAATTTAACAAAATTGTTTTGAAATTTCGTCTTCATTGTACAATAAAAAAAAATTTTAAATAATTGTCGAAGACATTTTTCGCTTCTTGGAACCTTCTTATATACATATTTACAAGATTACGCCATAAAAGTTTTTAAAAAAATTATGTTTATAATAATTTGATAACTTTAACAAAAAATAGTAATATTGTCACAGTTATAAAGTTATTACAAACAAAGCATTACATTTTTTAAACTTTTATGGCATGATCTTGTCAGGTATTTAAGCATTTTTTCAATGTACGATTAAGACGAAAGTCGAAACAATTTTATTAATTAACAGTTGTCTAGCTTATTGAAAAATTAACTTTTAGTTAAATTTTCAACGGGAATAAATTCTTTAAAGTGTTTTGAATAGACCATATTTAAAGAAAAAATTCAACATGTATTTAATACCCTAAAAAAAGTTATTTAGTGTGACGTACTCGGTTTTGACTCCGACCGCGCAACCAAAAATGTCCCATTTTGAGCGGTAAATTAAAATATAAATAATGGGGATAGAGTTTCGAGAGTTGGACTTTTTTTGGAAATTTCCTCCTCTTCAAGGATCCTTTTTGCAATTTCCGCTATTTCTTATGATTTTTGAGTTATCATCAAAAATCGAAATAGCTTTTTTTTATTTCGTTTTTTGTTAATAACAATTGCAATTTTTATTGGCAGAAAAAATCCTCAAAACACCTTTCTCAGATTTGCAGTCCGCGTCGAATGAGCTATCGCTCATATTTTTCGAAGACTTCTAACTATTTTTCGCAGGTAACACTTCTCAACTAGACTAATTTATTTGATTGGTTATTTGGGTCGTCACTATGGTCGGTGTACAAAACAAGAAGCATAAAATTAATTAAATAATTCAGTGTTTTTCAAGTAATTTTCTAACGTGTACGAAACGCGAGTGTACGGAACAAAGTTGCCTTACTTTTTTATAGATCATACATTCGATCAATCATAGATTACGGAAGTATTTTTTATGGATCAGCCAGCAACTGCCACCTTATGAAAATTGATAAATTGCAATATAAAGCTTTACGAATATGTTTGGGTCTTATGAAATCATCGCCAACAGCAGCAATTTTAGTGGAAGCCCTGGAACTACCCTTAAGCCACAGAAGAGAACTATTGGCATGTAAATTTATTTTAAAATTACATGCAAGACAACATTCACTGCTAGCAAAAATATACAACATTTATATATACACACTCACAAATTCATACTGGAATAAAAAAAATACACCACCGCTAGCAGTTGCATGCGAAACATACCAAAATTTAAATCTGAATACCACTGAACAGTTGCCCCAGATAAATATATATAGTATGCCATATAATGCCCTATTCACAATACCCGATGTGAACATTCCAAATTATCCAGCAGAGCCTACAATAGCTAACGCACACTTTAGGGAAACAATCTTATCCAACGCTAAAAATGCGCTAATTATTTTTACAGATGGTTCCAAGAAACCCAATAATCTTGGCGCAGCCTTTACTTGCCCCCAGTTAAATTATCAAAAATGCATTAGTCTTAATCCCAATCTTAGTATATTTTCTGCAGAAGCTGCAGCTATTAATCATGCGCTTATATGGGCCACTACTCAAAAATTTAAAAATGTCTTAATTTGCTCCGACTCACAGTCCGTTCTCAATAACCTAAAATATTTTTCAAGAAACAAACTTATATATCCTAATACTTTTATAGCAAATATTATAAATACTCTTTATACAAACAAAAACATCGAAATACAATTTATTTGGACAAAGGCACATTCAGGTATAACAGGAAATGAAATAGCAGATCAGTTGGCTAACGACGCATCCAAGAAAAACCACGACATTAATGAAAATACTATTAATATACAGGACTTTATTTCTAATATAAAGGGAGACATTTACATAAAATGGAATAGAGACTGGCGCAGCTATGGTAGCGAAAGCAAAACATTCTACTACAAAATACATGATAACATCCCAAAAACACATTGGTACTATAAACACCCCGCATCTAGGAAAATAATTTCCATCATTAGTCGACTTAAACTTAACCATGGACGCTTCCCAAGTCATCTAAATAGGATCGGCGTTAAGATAACCCTTATGCCCTGCGGTGAATATGGCGACGTCAATCATATCCTGTTTAACTGTCAACTCCACCAAGAACAAATAAATACATTTATAAATTATCTACTTTCTAATAACTTTTCGCTGCCAATATGGCTCCCAGAAATTTTAAAAAGCAATAATCCGACAGTGATTGTTACTCTTGGAAAATACTGTCAAGAAATAGGTCACAATATATAGATTATTCATAATTAATTAGTAGTATAGCCTTAATCTTTCCTTTATGTTTTTTTTTTCCTTCTTTAGTGGTCCTCTTTGTGTGTCTTGTACTAAAAGTCATCCTGACGGATCCCAGGATGTGAAGCGTGTGTCCTTGTCCATATGTGTTTAGGGATTTTACATATTAGAGTAAACTATTTAGATCCGTGGCCAAAACACATAGTATGTAAGGCCAAATAGCCCAGATTAAAAAAACAAAAAAAAAAAGATTATTGATTTTTTTCGACAGTCATATTTTCTCTTCTTCCTTTTTATCTAATAGCAAATAGATTTTATTTACAACCATGCATGTAATAATGAAATTTCACCTATCTTTGAAAGGTGGAATGTTGACGTTTTTTGACTTCTACTTTCCACCCGGGTGGAAAGTGCTCACTTTTCACCCGGTTGGAAAGTATTTTTTTTTTTGTAATTACATTGAATATTGATATTTCAAAATGATATATTGACACACGAACATACGCATTCTAATAATAATAATTATATTCTCAAATTTCTGGTGGAGTAGCAGCAAACTCAAATTGAAGGGCTCGGTGCAAAAAGCGGTCAACCCCATTTTTTTAAATTGTTCAGGAATTGATAAAAACTATCTAAAATGGAAAGGAGCAGAAATTTTATTGCAATTTTTTTTCGTAGTAAAAATGGTTCCGATTCGGTCATATATTTGACCAAATGGGATGGTTTCTTTAACAGACATTTTAAGAAAAAAAAAATTGAAAGTGATGTAGTTGTCTGTTTTTTGCCCCGAAGAAAAAGACAAAAGAAAGCCATTGATTTTTTTTTATTACAAAAGAGATTAATTTCGTTCTACAAAAAAATACATGATTTACGACGGATTTAACAAAGAAAACTATATATAATATTAATCTTAAACACTGAAAAGCTATGAAATCAAACAACGTACTTCAGAAAATGTCACAAAGTAAGATAAAATCTTTAAAAATTGCGTGCCTAAAACATTTCAGTTTCAACGTCTTCCATCAACGTCATCATCGTCTTGTAAATTTGTTTTGGTCATTATTTGCTCTTCGCACTTGTTCATAATACCACATATGTACAGGAGGTACATACTTATCAGCCAAAGACATCACATTTTCCAGGTTTTTTGGGTTAATGTTAAGTGGAAAAGACATGTATCGTTTAGTGTTTGACAATGCCAACACTGCATTGGGTTTTTTTATGGTAAATGTCCCAAAAACCGCTATACCAGCTGTCTCACTGCATTCGATAATGTTCTTTTTTTCATATTTGAAGAGGCGATATTTTGAGACACTAAACCTCTCTCTGCTTTTGTAAATTGCTAACAGTTTTTTTGAAGATTGGTTTAAATGTGTTTGTAAAGTCCAAAATCATGTCTTGTGTCACTTCTATTACAGAAAAAAGAGAGGTCTTTTTAACCAACTTGTTCCATTCAGATGGCAGGTAAATAATCTCCTTTTTTCGTTTCTCTTTTTCGATAAGGCCGAAGCAACGGTCACAGGGTAGGAAACTATGTCCTGGTTCTGGAGATTGATGTAGAATGAGGCGTATTCTGGTTTCTGAAATGTTTAGAAAGGTGTGCAAGTATTGAACCAATGTTTGGTTTTTATTTTGCGCGAAACAATTATCTGAAAATAGATAAAGTGTAGTCACAGTCTGCGACAGATAGGTGGTTAAGTAGTGATGTAAAAAACTAGCAACTTCATTGCATCCTTTCTTGGCAGTTAATTCATCGTACATGTAGAAGGTAGCTACTTTAGTTTTAGCAGAGTAAATACAGAAATTATACTGCCACAACTGCCTTTTATAAAATACGTCACCCGATGGTATGAGGTAACGGCAGATTTTGTTGATAGTAAAAAACACAAAACGTCCGCTTCTTCACTTTCTGCAAGTTTTGTAGCTTCTGTCAACTTAGTGTAAAATATTTGTGCTTCTTGTAAGTGCACACGTTTCTCGGTCTCTAGAAGAACTTTATTTTCAGGATCGGTTTCTGCTGCTATTACCTTGTCAGCTGGTCGCACTTCTGACATGTATCAGACCTTGGATGGCCAAAGGTAAGGTTGTGGTATAAATTAAATTGTCGATTGTAGAAATCGTAAAGTCACCTTTGGTTTAATGTCTTTGTATTCTATACCGTCTTCAAGTTGTTGGTATTGTGCGGGTTCAAATAATTCAAGGTATAATCTGTACATTTTGAAAATATTTAATTCAGATGATAAAAAATACTTTTTTCTGGTTATCCTGTCTACTGTAGTGAGACTTTCTTTTGGAAAACTAGCAATATGTTGATTTACCTGGTTAACCACTCAGGGATTCTATTTGGCCTGTTTAAATGAAGTCCACGTTTGTCTGCTGGGGACATAATGTGACCTTCAGATAAACGTCTCGCTATGGTTGTAACTCGATGCTTTGTGATATCATGCAACGAACAGAAAGCTTTCTTACATATTTTAGTTTCTTGAGAACCAAGCCGTACCTGCAAATAAAATAAATAGAAGAAAAACTATTTAAAATCTGTAAACAAGGCTTTTTTATTGTTCTATTTTGCCACATGACGCATCTTTTGGTTAAATATAACCAGGGCCTTGTTTAATGACACCGTTATATTGCATTGTCATAAGGTTTTTAGTATCTAGCCTGTTTTTTTAAATTTCATTTTTCACGTGATTTTTACGTGACTTTTTCCTTACGGTTTGGTTAAAAATCATGTGACACCTGCCAATTTTTTTCGTTTATAAAAAACACCTATTGTGCAACACTTTATGTCAATTTGACAATAAAATTGAATAAAAGCTTTAAATTAATAATAATACTCTTGAAAGTTTATTTCTTAAGGATAAAGTACGTAAATCTTAAATACGCTGACAAAAGAATAGTATTACCTTATACTGCTCTTCCTTCACCCGTTGTTGGTCGTTTACGCTGTATGTTCAAAACGGTCATCAATCCGCCCAAATATATGTCTTGCCTATTTTTATTACCAATATCGTAGAACTGTTTAAAAATTATCTGTTTGTCCACATCAGTTATTTTTGTGAAACACTTCATTCTGCACCCACAATTTGGTCCAATGGCTCTCTTCAAAATTTTTTTATTCGCCCAGTTCATATACTCCTCGCCGTTGGCTTTTTTACTTTTAATTACATTTCTTTTCCAAGAACTTTCCATTCTCACTCTCTTTTTTACCCTTTTTTTCCTTTTCTTCAAACCTGCAGCGGTACTTGACCGTTGTACGGTTTTTGCGGAAAAAGATTTTTACGTATACGGCTGGGACCTGGAATGTCAGGTCTGATGGTACATACTGCTTCCCGAGTCAGCAAACGGATCTTCCTCACTTGAACTACTTATGTCACTTAAATCACTCATTGTTTATGTTTCTATTTACTGTGCTACGCACTAATACGTGGTACTTACTTAAACGACAGCATTAAACTGACAGGATCAAGCAAGAAAAATAAATTATTTGAAATCCATGCAATGTTGCGACGTTGCCAAGATTTTTGGGGCAAAAAACGGTTATCTCCTGGAGATAGCTGATTCTTGCACCGAAAATCCATTCAGTCAACTCCTTGAGCAAAATATTTCCATTATTACGCTTTGGATTTGACCGATTCTTGCACCAAACGACGCGGAATAGGCGATTTTATACTTTAGTAATGATAACTAAAAATTGATAAAAATTGGAGTTGACCGCTTTTTGCACCGAACCCTTCAATTTCTCATCTGATAACATTTTTTTTTAGATTTGCGAAATTAAAACAAATTACTATTCAAATTTAAAGCGTCTATCTTACACTGTACGTATTGACACTTTGACAACCCGTTACCATGACAACGATACAAATTGCGAAGCAAGGTCGCCTAATAAAATTATTACGGGATCAATTTTCATAATTTCAATATAAAATAAAAGGAAATGAATAAAGTGGTTGTAAATAAAATAGTATACAAACCTCGGTGGAAAGTTTCATTTCTGTATCGAGAAGTATAGTATACCTCGGCTGCGCCTCGATCTACTAACGCATCTCTCGACAGAAATGAAACACCTTCCACCTGGGTATGTAATATATATTTGATATTGTCTTTACTATTTTATTAGATTTTACGGAAAAAATAAACAAAAACGGCTAAATAACGTTTTTTTATACTAAAAATAAAACAAATATGGCCCTGTCTAGCCCTCACTAGATGATCCCGTATTTTTACTAATGTTGTGTGAGTTTCGTAATGAAACTTCAGAAGTTGTTTTTTGTTTGACGCATCCTTAAATTGTCAGCCATACAACGCCTTTTTCAGAGAGATTTAATGAACATGAAATCTTTATATATAAATTTGGACTAAAAGGTGGATGTGAAAGAATCTTTTAATATTTTTATTTCATTTGTGCACTGTGAGGTTGGGCGGCTTTATCGTGCAGCAGAATGACACCCTTAATTCTCCATACTGAACGAAATGCAGATTTAATTTTTAAGTGAGCAAGTCAAAGTAATTTGGGTATGTGTTTCTCTTAAAACATCGGTTAAGAAAAGTCCCTTGCTGTCCCAAAAGAAGGTGCGGTGGCTATTACTTCATCGACTAAGGCACAATCATTGCCTTTTTGGAGGAACGCCACTCTAAACATCTTCTTGACTCTGCACTAAAATGGTAAACCCAAATTTCGTCAGGTGAGTAGTAAATTTACAAAGGCACAACCCGTTGGGAGCACCTAAGAAGCTCGGTAGGGGCTTTAATACGTCGATGTTTTTCTTCCATAGTTACCCATATGGGTACCCGTCTTATTCTAACTCTTTGGTATAGTCTGTCTCAAAGTATATCGTGTTAGCTCTTGCCTTTATTTAAGGATTATACCTGCCGACAGCAATAAAACTGCGAATCGGTAGGTATTAAAGGACAAAACATTAGAGACGGACTTTAATAATATAAAGATTTATAATTTATTGTTTATTTAGGTAAGTATAATCTTAAAATTACATTAAGAAATTAAATATATGCAAAGTTTTAATAAATTTATAACTGCATTATCTATACATAATTACATTTTTAATATAAATATCTAAATCTAATTCTGTTTCACTATCAGACTCATCATTGAGATTAATTACAATAGGATTTATGTTGTTTTGGATAGAAATGTAAGAGTCCTCAATTTTTATAATGTGCTGTATTGAATTTTTCCAGCTCTCAACTGGTATGTTAGTAATTACATTTTTTATCAAATTTATAACACTGGGACATAAAGTAGGTGTAACATTCTCTGCTCTGATCTTTGATTTTACACAAATGCTCTATGGGGTTAAACATACAGTGATACGGAGGAAGCCGTAAGACAGTATGCCCAGCCTGTAACTGAATTCAAAATAAATGTCATTTTCTAACAAATATTCCTGGATTTCAGTTTTTGAACTTGATGAAGCTGGTGCTTGTGTAGCAGACGGCTGTGGTAGCTTGCGTTATCCATGACAATAACACTGTTGTTTGGAATATTTTTTAAAAGATAATTTTAAACCAGTTTTCAAAAAGTTCTGCACTTGTATCCTCATGATAATCCAAGCTAGAATACTTAATATTCTTTGCAGACAACAGCAAGCAGTTTGGGCCAAATCCGTCTTCTGAACCAGCGTGTATTATGGTAATGCGTTTTCCTTTATTTGAAGGTGCTTTCGTCTGACAGTTTTGACTGGAATCAACCCATCCTTTGGATACTGTGTCGTGTGTATCGAACCATGCTCTCTACTGATTAAAGTTTTCATACACATTTTTCACAACCTGTTTTGCATCTAATGACAAATGATTTCGACGCGACATAGTTATCTTCTCGTAAAACAACTTTTTCGAAACCAATAAAAATTATTTAACACTGCCACTAAAATATTAGCCAAAATATTTATTTAATGGTTAATACTCAAGAAATACCTGGCCCACTCCTGCCCTTATGAACAAATGGGTTTAACCAATAACAATATGTAATAAAATCGTTAAAGGTTTATTGGGGTATGGTCCGTCAAAAGCCATAACGATATACTTTGAGACAGACTATAATACAAAGGTGGTTAGTGTTTTTTATATTTTTTATAGTTTCATATGCAGCAAATTTTTGATTAGGTATTGTAAATCCTTAAACATCTTACTACAAATAAACACCTGGGTTTGTAGTAACTTAATAAAGTAAATTTTTGGTATGTGATTTAAATTTTTGCAAAATATTAGTTATTTTGGATCCTTCATTCTAAAAAGCTGTTGTGAACAAAAACATAAACTTGTTGCTCTATTACTTTGAGAATTAATAAATGAAAAAAAAAAAAGCTGCGTTGCTTGCTTAAAAAAAATGCCATCATCAGCAAAACTACATACGATAAAAGTGTTTTGATAAAAAGTGGTTAATCATTCTGATCCTAAAATATATATATTTTCTTAAGTTTGCTACTCTTTGCATAACTACACCAATTTTCTCTTTAAACGTCCGAAGAGCTTCAATAAAGACATCAAGTAAATATTCCGCAAGTAAAATTACTCCACTCTTAATAAAGACATTGGCTTATGGTCGGAGAAAAACTTAAGCCCGTAGGTTATAATCAACCCATCGAAATGTTCCCATATTTAACAGTTAAAGCTTATTTATGGGTGAAGAACCAACTTACTTTATTATGTAGTTTGTATAATTATCTGTGTTTTGCATATATTGCAGGTTTTCTTTTAGTTTAAAATTTTAATCAATTGATATAATTGTAGGGGTTAATACTTTACTGGAAAAAAAAAAATAAATTGTTTATTCACCTATTTGGATTTTAATATAACTATTATACGAGGATGGGATTAAAAGTTCAAAGCCTACGTAAGAAAAAAGTGAAAATCGGGCTAAAATATATTTTTATTTTTTTAATGTAGTGTTCATGTAGCCCAATGACCTTCAAAAGTTTTTTGGGCGAAAAAATGTGTCCGTGCGCCGTGGCTGTAGTCATCACTTAGGTTCCTAAATCATGCGCAGGACGGACTAGCAGATCGATTTTATTTTCACATTTATTTGTCGCCGGCCAGTTCCGTACTTTGTCAATTTGACGCGGTTTTGCTAATATTTCGCCTTGTTTGGAATTTGACCGCTTGTGTAAGATTTTTTAGTTTTTGGACTGACTTATTTAGTGATTTGTAATAGAATTTCTATATAATTATAGATTCTAAACAAGTTTTACTGTTTTATTGACTTTTTTGTATTTTATTAGACTAAAATGGTTGTGTATTTTTTATTTAAAAAACTAAAGTTAGGAGCTTATTTGCTGGTATTTTTGATTTGTAATAGTATTAACATATTAAATCTGGAGTAATATTTCATTTTGTATATCATGTCAAACATACCAGAATTGTTTTTAGTTATTTCATTGACCAAATTAACTTATATAAAAAAATGTTTTAAAACCATTACTTATGTTAAATAAATGTACTCCTATAAACTCTTAAGTTTTAAATTCCTTGTTTAGGTCAGAATTATTAATGTTCCGCAGTTCTTTCCAAAAAACAACTTTACATAGGACGTGTTAATAAGTCACGAGGTTTATTCTGTCATATACAAGAACTTATAATAATTCGGACCTTACTAAAATATGTTCATTTTCGTTGAGGATGACACTTAAACAAAATATATATTACACTGGTTAAAAAAACCACGGTTACTGATTTTTTGAACCAGTGAAACACAGTGGTTTGACTAGGTGTTGTTCCTAAACGAAAATGAACATATTATCCATTGTCAGCACCTTAAATTCCTTTTGTTTTTCTAAATGTTACAGCTATGGAAAGCCACGAATGAAAAAATGGAGAATGCGACTGAACATGACTCTTGTGGCTTATCTAAGAATTAACTTTTTGTTTCATCAATACGTATTTTTGTAACAAAATCATAATTAAAAGAAATTTACTATAATGGTTTATTTTGGATTGAAAGTATCTAAACAAAAAATGTATTGCATTAATCTGAAAAGTCAGTAACCATGGTTACAACATAAAACGTATTCTCTTGGAGCATATACCTACTAGAGGCACGTACCCTTGCCGCTTGAAAAGCGAACATTTGTGCAAGAAAGAAAGAAAAGCGGTATAACCTTTCTCTCCCTCCAACCTGCTCATTGGTCGGTGAAAGGAATATATACACCCCGCTCTGCGTGCTGATTGGTCGGTCTTTCCGCGTCGATCAATCGGCACGATAGAGTCACGGAGAGAGGTTATACTATGATTATTTTTTCTCTCTCGCACTGCTAAACGGCAAGGCTGCCTCTAGTAAATATATCCTCGTTTTGTATAAATACATTTAAGATGTTTACAATATCCTTTTCTCGCTATCGAAAACATAAGTCTAAGCAGGAAAAGAGTTAACGTTATTTTTACCAACATTTTTTTACCCTTTTGTTTGTAAGATTGTTCCAATATCGCAAAAAACCGTTTATTGTACGGCAATTTGCAAGTCCAGTCAAATACACGACAGGTGACAGTGTATTACTCTATCCCTTTACTGATCCCCAACCAAAGCAAAACCCTTTAAATATACAGATATGGAAAGTCGCAGAATGAAAAAAGAATGCGACGAAAATGCTCTTATGCTTAGTCCGACTTCCTTTTTTTTACCCTCAAAAACTATTTTTAGGACAAAATACATAAATTAAAAGGGAACATTATTACTATAATTGGTTTATTTTGATGAAGTTTTAAAAAAAAGTTATTCATCAATCTGAAAGTCAGTAACCATGTTACAACATAAAACGTATTCTCAGATGACGTTTTATTACCTATCCTACTAGAGGCATACCCTCCTTGAAAAGCGCATTTGTGGAAAAAAAAAGAATCCTTTAACTTTTTCACGAAAGCTTTCAAATTTCGTTTGTTTTTGAACTGACATAAAACGTGAATGTCACAGTTACGTTTAATTGATTCTAAGTCCGGTACTGGTCCTGCTTTTTAAATACGCATGTAAAGACACTATCGTTTTCTTAGTGCGCTAGCATAACTTGCAAATGGGTTAGCATTATATATCTAAATAGGTTATCTATGATGAGTTAAAATATTTATTCCCATGCCAAGAGCCTTATGCCAGCTTGACTGATTTGTCTAGGTCTTCAAAATAGTCGTTTTTGGCACATTGTCTTAACGATGCAATTTTTACCCAAGTTTTTTTAACTTAAAAGCATGAAATGATGGAGCGAAATCATGAATAAGGTGCATGAGAAACCAGTCCTAACTGATGATTTTTTTCCCATGGCAATTGGCGATTTGTGGCAAAGTGCATTCTCCTGGTGTATTTTTTTTGCTACACCAGCACATTTCTTTTGATTATTTTTTTAACTGGTCAAAGACGGAAAAAGGTACAAATATGGCACTGTTAAGCTCTCGTTGTACCGATCCTGTAAAAGCATAGTTTTTCATATAGTAAAGAAAAGACCAGTTTATTAATGTGGTACGGAAGAAGTCTTTTTTGTGATAAAACAGGATATATTTTTAACAAAATTTAGAGCAGAATAAAAAGGCTTTAAAAGCATTTTTATTAAAAAATCAATTTAACTTAAAGCACACATGTTTACTATTGAATAATCAAGAAAAAAGTACTTATAGTGTAGTCGAAAAATGTGTTTCCTGCAAAAAATATTTAGAAGGCTTCGAAAAATATATGCATTAGCTCAATTGACAAATATGAGACAGGCTTTTTAAGGATTTTTTCTGCCAATAAAAATTGCAATTGCTATTAACAAAAACGAAAAAAAGAAGCTCTTTCGATTTTTAATGATAACTCAAAAATCATAAGAGATAGCGAAAATTGCAAAAAAGATCCTTGAAGAGAAGGACATTTCCTAAAAAAAGTGCCTACTCCAAGAATTCTATCCCAATTATTTATAATTTTAACTTAATGCTAAAGCTGGGCCTCCGCGCGATATTTTTAGTTGCGCGCTCGAAGTCAAAACCGAGCACGTCACACCAAATAATTCATTTTAAGGTATTAAATAATAATTAATAATTTTCAAAAAAACTATGGTGTATTTAAAACACTTTAAAGAATTAATTTCCGTTAAAAATTTACCTTAAAGTTAATTTTTCAACAAGTTAGATAATTGTTAATTAACAAAAGTATTTTAAAATTTCGTCTTTATTGTTCTTTAAAAAAATGTTTAAATAATTATCGTATTTTTTTCTTTGTAAAGCCCTTTAAATATACATACCTAACAAGATCACGCCATAAAAGTTAAATACATTTCAATCCTTTGTTTATAATAATTTTATAACTTTGACAATATTACTCAAATTATTTCTTTTTTGTCAAAGTATTAAAATTATTATAAACAAAACATCAAATTTTTTAAACTTTTATGGCATAATCTTGTTAAGTATGTATATAACAAGGGCTCTTCACAAAGCGAAAAAAATTTACGACAATTATTTAAACATTTTTTTTTAATGTACAATAAAGACGAAATTTTGTAACAATTTTGTTAATTAACAATTATTGTCTATTGAAAAATTAACTTAAAAATTAATTTTTAACGGGAATAAATTCTTTGAAGTGTTCTAAATACACTCTAATTTTTTAAAAAATGTCAATTTATATTTAATAGATTAAAAAGAAATATTTAGTGTGACGTACTCGGTTGTAACACCGAGCGTGCAACCAAAAATGTTGCGCGAAGGCCAATCTTCAGTGTTAAATTAAACATATAAAAAATGGAAATAGAGTGCCGGAAGTCAACACTTTCTCTTTGAAAATTTCCTCTTCTTCAAGGATCTTTTTTGCAATTGCCGCTATCTCTTATAGTCCAGGGCATTTAAATCAAAATCGCCCGAATAGCGGATATATTTTGAGCCAGCAGATACCGAGATGCAGTTTTTTGCTTTGTGTTCAGGAAGGTCCCAGAAAACGACTCTAGGAAGTCTGGTTCATGCATTTTTTGAAAAATGCTTTCTGGGCCGGAAAATGCATTTTCCAATTGCATCATTACTTGCACCACTATAGGAACGACTGCAAACTTGGAAAAATCGGTCGGAAATCGTTACTCGGGGGTTTTCGAAACTGCCGAACTCGATTCTGGCATCAGAATTACCCGGGTGTGCTCGGGGGTGGCTCTGTGGGGGTGTCCGGGGTAAATTGGGGGAAAAATGGCAGCATGCCTGAAAATCCCTCCAAACTCGTTACTCGGGGATTTTCGGGGCTGCCGAACTCGATTCTGGCATTAGAATTACCCGGGTGTGCTCGGGGATGGCTCTGTGAGGGTGTCCGGGGGTGAATTGGGGGAGAAATGCAGCTTTTCTGAAAATCGCTCCAAACTTGTTACTCGGGGGTTTTCGGGGATGCCGAACAAGGCATTAGAATTACCCTGGGTTGCTATTATAATTATATTATAATTATAATTATAATATTTATAGCAGAAAATTAATTCGAAAAAAATGTAAAAACTTGAAAAAAAAATCATTTATAGTTTCTTGTTGAGAAATAATTGCTTTATCAATAAGAGACTTTTTTGTTTTCCATTAAAAGCAGAAATATTATTGATTTACTGGTTTTTATTTATTTAAATATATTTTATATTATATTATTATTATTTATATTTTCATGGACGCTGCAATCCCTCCCCCCCAGACAACCCCACAGGGGAACTCCCAAGCGCCCTCGGGGAAATCTAGTTCTATAAATGAATTTGGCGTCCCTGAAAACCCCCGATTAACGAGTTTGGAGCAATTTTCAGGCATGCTGCCATTTCTCCCCCAATTCACCCCCGGACACCCCCACAGAGCCACCCCGAGCAACCCGGGTAATTCTACAAACGATTGGGAAAGTTCTGAAAACCCCTGAGTAATGATTTCCGAGCAATTTTTCCAAGTTTGCAGTCGTTCCTATAATGGTGCAAGAATAATGCAATTGAAAATAAATTTTCCGGCCCAAAAGGCATTTTTCAAAATGCATGAAAATTCCGGAGTCTTTTCGGGACTTTGAACACAATCAGAAATCCGCATCTCGATATCTGCTGGCTCAAAATATTTCCGCTATTTTTCCTAACTGCCCTGGCCTATAAAGGTTTTGGAGTTATTATCAAAAATCGAAAGGCTTCTTTTTTTGTTTTTTCTTAATAACAATTGCAATTTTTATTGGCAGAAAAAATCCTCAAAACGCCTTTCTCAGGTTTGCGTTCCGCGTCGAGTGAGCTATCGCTCATCTAACTATTTTAAGTTATCAGTTATCATATGCTTTGACGAAACCTGTTTTGTAAGAATACCGGGGTAAAAAATTGTTAAATAATTTCTTCACAGCATTCACCATTCTAAAGTCCTTAAGTGTTTTGCTTTTATATACGCTATTGAATATTAATAGCTATCTTCATCGGACCGAGTACGAATACAAATTGCCAAAGGTTAACTATTAATTTAATCACCCAAAGATAAAGTATGTGTGTTTATTACTTTATATTTTCTGTTACAATAGCCAAACAAAAAAATACATAATATAATAATGGCAGAATTTTTTTCATATTTACGTATATTATTTTTCTTAAATACCGAACATGCCAAATTTAATAAAATGCAATCATACGATTTTTTAATAAATTTGATATCTACTATCTATTTATCTATGCTTAGCATAAATGATACTTTCGGTCGCATACCAATAATACAGGTCCAGAAAACAAAAATTGTGTGTGCTGAGTGTCGGACTGGGATTTTCTGGCGTATTTTTTTCCGCTGAATACGAATCTGAAGTCAAAATTGGGTGTCAAACAGCAAAAAAATCGAAAAAACCCCAAAAAACCGACACGGTACATTCAGCAGAAACCTGCTGCCATAGAATGTTTGGACTACGACTATATAAAATATAAGAGATAAGATAGAAATAAATCTTTGGTATCTAGATGACGGTACACTTGCTGGAAACCCAAAATCGATTTTAGATAATTTTCATAAAATAATCAGAGGAAGTAAAGATTTGGGTTTAAATTTAAATTTTGATAAGTGTGAATTAACTGTTTTATCTAAAGATCATTCCAATATACTATCAAATTTTTTTAGTGTTGTTCCTAATCTGTCAGTAATTCCCATTTCAAATTTTAATTTATTAGGAAGTGCTTTTTCGTCAAATGAAATTGAATACTCAATTAATAAAAAAAGAATTTTTAAATTCTCTTAGCACCAAATTAAAATTTTTAGACTCACATATTTCCTATTATTTACTAAAATATTCCTTTGCCATACCTCGAATGTCTTATTTGTTAAGATGTTCGCCTTGTTGGAAATCGCCAGAATTACTTTGTAACTTTGATAATGTATTACAAAGTTTGGTTCAAGAATAACAAATTGTATATTAAATTAAATTCTTGGTTACAAAGCACTCTTCCAGTAAAATTGGGAGGTCTTGGAATAAGAGATACATCCACCCTGTCTATTTCTGCCTTCTTAGGTTCAATCAATGACGTGTCAGGTTTACTTTCCAAAATTTTACCTTCCTATATTCTTGCGACAGTAGATAATGATTTGAGCAATTGTTTTGTAAAATGGTTATCTGTTTGCAATCTTCAAAATCAACCACAAGACTTACAAAAAACAGAAAGATTTTGACTTTTTTTTGCCAAGCTCGTCACAAATATATTACAAACATATGCCAGACAAGTAAAAATAAGGCACGTCTACTTGCTCTTCAGGTCCCTGAAAGTAATGCTTGGATTAACGCACTCATTTTTATCCTTGGGTAATTTGTTAGATAAGAAAATATTTCGTATTTCCATCGCTCTCAGACTTGGTCTGCCTGTGTGTGGAGAGCACACCTGCTTTTGCGGCGAAAATGCTGATATTTATGGCCTACATGGGTTAAGCTGCAAAAAAGCGCAGGGCGTTCTTCTAGACACAGTCAGATAAATGACATTATCAAGAGAGCTCTGATTTCAGCTGAAAATCCTTCTGTGTTAAAGCCTCTTGGAGTTTGCAGAAGCGATGGAAAACGTGTAGATGGAATGACCTTAATTCCCTGGAAATATGGAAAACAATTACTTTGGGACGCTACTTGCAGCCATACACTTGCAAAATCCTATCTGGACAAAACTTCTAATTTTGTAGGTGCGGCTGCTCGTATTGCCGAGAATAAAAAACATCTAAAATATAAATAGCTTGAAGAACGCTTTATCTTCATTTCTTTTGCTGTTGAAACTTTTGGTCCTTTGGGTGATGAGGCTAAGGGTTTCATTAATGAAATTTGCAAAAAAATAAATTGCAAAAAATCTAGAAGTTTCATTATCCAAAGAATTGGTTTAGCTGTGCAACGGGGTAATGCAGCATCAGTACTAGGTACAATCCAGGGAGACCTAGGACTTGATGAAGTTTATAATTTTTAAATATAGATTTAGTTCATTAATTTAATTTTAGAATATTCTTATTTGTATTTATAACTTAATAAACAGCAATCATAATCTGAAAAAAAAAGAGATACAAAAAAATTATAAAAAAAAAGCTTTTTAAATTGTTTATAAAAAAGGTAAATACATATTTTTAATAAGAAAAATAAGAAAGGAGATATAAACAAAAATGTCATTTTGACAAAAAAAAAGAGTCCAAATAGGAAAAACATATTTTTTTATTGATGTGACTTTTGGGTTTTTTTTTAATAATAAATCATTCATTCTGTCTTCCTAAATCACAGTGACCGGTCAGTAGTTTCACTACTTGTATTATCTAAGTGTACCCCTGTTTCTTTTAGGACCATCTGTTTATTGTTATATTTGTAGCCTTTTCCAGTTACAAAACTGGCTTCGGACAAAAGACAGTTTTAGATGAACCAGCTCTTACTAGTTCAACTATTCTATTAACATCTTTAAACATGCATTCATCTTATTACTTAGAACTTTGGTAAAACCATATTTAAACAGTGTAAAGTAAATTAAAATATACCTAGCTACAACAGTACTTTTTTAACCCTTTTCTTAAATTATTTTAATTGATATAGTTTTAGTTCCTAACTTGCCTGAGGCTTTAAAACCTCAACATTTTTTAAAAACATAGTTATGTTTAAGCAATTATTTTTTAGTGCCGTTTTAAATATACTTTTTTGCGAAAAAATAGTTTTTGTTTTCATGAATAATTAGTGTATTTTTTTTTACTATATTTAAAAATTTTGTTGTGTATACTTTTAAAACTTCCTTATTGTACATCTTATAGTAAATTGTGATGTTAAGTCCTTTATTATTAACAAATGCCTTTTAAGGTACAATTTAAAAAATACGTATTTTTTTTATTTATTTGATTTGTTTAAACTAGAATTTGTCATCATGTCATTTATCTAGTAGCAAATAATTATCTAATTATTTTTTCAAATTATTAATAACAAAAATGTTAGTAAGCAGTACTTAAACTACGAATTGACAAGATATTTTACAAGCGCTCACAAATAAATGAATAAACGTTATTATTATTATTAGTATTATTATTATTATACATAAAGATCCGACATAATGTGGGTCCGACTCCATAGAGCGTCATCCGTATCGAAGACCGCTTCTTGCGTCCGCTTAGTCAGTAATTTTCGGCCAAAATCATTTGCTCGGTAAACGAAGGGAACCGAGGACAACAGATTTCTGCATTTTCATCACTAGTTGTTCGGGTAAATGTTGACATGCGGGAATACACCTCAGCTCCCTTAACACATTATTCTTTATGCCCACAAAAAAAGCTGACAATTAGGACAGCAAATCGCATGGTATACTTTGGATATAGTCTCCGAAGTTCGCCAAAAAGATCCTGATATTTGGCTCGTTTCTTCGGTTCACATCGATGTTTATTTTCGTTGGGGCGGAGAACTCTATTACATACAGAGAATAATTCATTGTATGAAGAAAAACGATATAAGGTTTATTGGCGCAAATTTGATGCTTAGTTGGGAACACATAATTCCAATATATGCAACAGATGTTATTCTCCACCACTGCCTTGATGTGCAGGGAGCAAATGGTATAATTGCTGTTTCATCACTGCCTTAGTAATGTCTGTGGTCATAGTAAAGTACCCAAAGCATATTGTTATGACGGTGGATGTAACCACTGACAGCATGCACTGGACATGCTGACATTAAGTGTATAAGGGTTTCGAGTTGCTGTCGACATGCTCGACAAGCAGTATCAGGAATGTTGGAAAACTGACGTCGGTATACCAATGTGTTTATTACGCCATCTTGACATGATAGTAGAAAACCGTCGGTCTCAGACTTAAGCTCAGAAGATTTTAAAAAACCAAACGTGAGATTTCGAGATGGATCGAGTCTTTTTATGTTTCGGTAAAATATTCCGTGCTGCGGCATCTGTTGTTCTGCTCTTTTAACTGCAGTTTTTAAGTCTTATAAGTGATTGGTCGCCGTTTGAATCTATTGCAAATCTAAGACCAAAGTTCTCCGCTGCTCGTTCGGTTGCCCTGGATAATAATGTTTTAACAATAGCTTTTTCGTGTGCTCTTACTAGTTGCATCAATGGATCCGTACTATTGCCAACTTGAAAAGCTAGACTAAAAACCCATCCGACCAGGCATACACTCCAAGCTTAAAAGGCGACGAACTCCCTGGTGGCGTGGAAGGTATATACGGAATGTTGATGAGCGCGGGTGGTTGCTAGGGTAAAGATGCATCATTTTTCGTGTGCTAATATCCACCTCGCGTAGTTCCTCTTGCGTCCGCTTAACTACTCCAAAAGAGTAAAGCAGTACAGGAACTGCTAACATGTTAGTAGCAACAACCTTATTTAGTACAGATAATTCGGATTCTTAAATTCATTTTTAATACATTATTATTATTGTTGTTCATAATATTAATATATGCCTCCGCTTAACTACTCCAAAAGAGTAAAGCAGTACAGGAACTGCTAACATGTTAGTAGCAACAACCTTATTTAATACAGATAATTCGGATTCTTAAATTCATTTTTAATACATTATTATTATTGTTGTTCATAATATTAATATATAGATACTCATAACATTTTCGTTAAACACTTCAGTCTACGTAAATCCATCATATAATACCCTGATACAGTAATGTAATATAGATGAGAATAAGCCTCCGTCAACACGTCGAAATGACTTTTTACCCTAGATTCATTTATCAAACACATAACGACTACGCGTAGAGAAAATCCTAACCAATAAATATCATTAAAAGTGCGGCCGGCGTTACAAATAGGGTGTATTTACCGAGGCAAATAACCTTAATTTCTATTCCTCGGTTGTCTGTACGCGGCAGAAGTTAAGTGGAAATTTCCCCTAACTCCCTAAAACACAAAGTTGCGGTGATAATCCTACCATAACAGTTTCTCTTGAATCTCTGAGTTTGTTTTAGCTTTCTCTCCCCTTGTAAAGTAAATCCCTTTTTGTTATTTTGTTTTACGGTTAACTGAGGAAAATCGTTAACAGAATACTTAACTAGTTTTAAAAAGTCTGTTTATTTAATAGAAAGGTAAATTAATGCTAAGACACCTATTATTGATTTAAAGCCATTGTACGAAAATTATTGCAAAAATTATTGCTCTAATTATTTTGTGTTTTATACGCCAAATATTTCTCACTGGTGTTTTCAAAATAAAGTTACTAAAAACGTTCTATATTTTAATCAAGGCAATTAAGAATATGCGCGAAAATGGACGCACAACAATTTTTGGAGTCGGTAATGTCGGTTGGGTCCGTAGAGAGTCCATTGAGAAGATAGTATATCTAAAGATAAATTTTTAAGCTATTCTTCAAAATAAAAATATTTTTATATTATTTTTATAAATTACATTTTTCATATAATATAAAAAGCTTGTCTGCTTTAGCAAAAATAGTAACAAAAAACATATCTATATATATATAATTTGCTAATGTGGATATATTTATATGTAGGTAGGTATATATATTTATTTGCCTCTCCACGTGATTCCGAAGTTATGACTTGAGCTAAAATTATGAAATTTGGCACAGTGGTAGTCTTTAGCAGTGGCTAGAACCTAACGAAGCCCGTTTTTTGAATTTCGCCCCCGGGACAAAAATAGGAGCAAAAAAGTGTTTTTTTACCGTTAGCCGTACGGAAGGCGTCTTACGGAGACAGGCTACTTAATATTGTCTCTCGCCTGGCGGAGATAGGCTTTTTATCTAGTAAAGGCCCAGATAATAAAAGATTTAAGTTCTAATAAAACTGAATAAATTTTAAATTCCAAAGATATAAAATTATTATTATTAAAATTATATAAAATAAAAAGAGAAATTAAACTTACTTGAAAACATTGGCAATCCGTTATAATATATATAAGTTTAAAAATTTGTGTAAGTATGCAGCCAAAAGGATTTATGGCCAGGAAAAGAAAACTCTTTTTTGTTAGTCAAGCTTTCAAAAAGGTTTTATTTCCATCATCAAGACTTTTATAAATTGAAAAAACACAATGTTAAGGTTAACCCTCATAACAATCAAAAATATAATTTTTATACCAACGCGAGTGTGTTGTAAGAAACCATGTTCAGCAAAACAGGAGCAGATATTTACAAGTTTAAATTACATGGTTTTATACAGATTTTAAAAATATTCAAGAAAATTGGGATAAAACATCAAAAATCTATTTTTTAGATGACCAACATCTTTCATTTGGCGCGCTTTACTGTCAGATGTCAGTTGTTTTTTGGAGGAGTGCAGAACGCCGACGCAATTCTTGACATCTGACAGTAAAGCGCGCCAAACGAAAAGTGTTGGTCTTATAAAAAATAGATTTTTAATGTTTTATCTTAATTTTCTTGATTTTTTAAAATATGTATAAAAACTATGTGTTATAATATATATATATATATATATATATATATATATATATATATATATATATATATATATATATATATATATATATATATATATATATATATATATATATATATATATATATATATATATATATATATATATATATATATTCATATATATATATATATATAATATATATATATATTATATATATATATATATACATATATATATATATATATATATATATATATATATTATATATATATATATATATATATATATATATATATATATATATATTTATAATTTTATATATATATATATATTATATATATTTATATTATTATATATATATATATTATTAAAAATATGTTTTATATATTTTTATATATATATATATATATATATATAATAGATATACAGGTAAGTCTGTGAAAGTGGGACTCCCACTTATTGCTTTGCAGATTCAAATTGGACAAAAATGTTTTATACAAAAATATTTTGGTTTTTGCGCTCACATTTTGCGAACAACCTATGTATACAGGGTGTATCAAAATTCCCGTACAAGGACAAAGAACTTTTTTTAAATGAATCCATATATTTTTTGGTATATTTTTGTTTTCTACATAAAATTCTACATATTTTTTATTTGGCCTATCATATCCCTATATTCAATCGTTTATAAGATATTCTCATTTAAATACAAATTTAGAATGAAAAAATCCGCTCATATTTTAATGTTGTTTTACGTTTCTATGGTTTTAGCGGTTTTTGTAGAAGGACAAAACAGCCATAGTAATAATTAATAAGTAATTAGGTATTACATGACGAGCAGAAATAGGTAAAACCTTAAACAAGAAAAAAACGATTAAAACAATTTTTTTACAGATTATTAAAATTGTCATTTTGACATTTTTATTAATCCCTATAGCATATATGGTTATTATGCAACCCTCAAAAAACCGCTAAAAACATAGAAACGTAAAACAACATTAAAAGATTAGCAGATTTTAACCCTCTAAATTTGTGTTTAAATGCTAATATCTCGTAAACACTTGAATATAGGGATATAATATGCTGAATAAAAAATATCCAGAATTTTATGCGGAAACCAAAAATGTAACAAAAAATATAGAAAGTCATTTAAAAAAATAAACTTTTTTTTGCACGGACTTTTTGATACACCCTGTATATAAAACGTTGTTTGCAAAATATAGAGCAGCAAAAACCAAAATATTTTTGTATAAAACATTTTTTCCCAATTTGAATATTTAAAGCAATAAACGGGGGGTCCCACTTCACAGACTTACCCTGTATATATAATTTCTCTTTTTTATAATTTAAATAAAAATAAATATTTTATATCTATGGAATTTAAAAATATATCCAATTTTTTAAAGAATTAAATCTTTTATATGCCTATTGTCAAGCATCAAAACTTTCTCTAATAAACACCAAAAATACTAAAGTTACAAAAATCGAGAATAGAAATAAAAATAAATACCCTGTAATTTAAAAAGGAAATGTTTTTCGACCTGTGTTAATACGAACTTTTTTGATAAAAGCAATTGAGGAATCACCCCTTTAAATATTATGGATTACTTATAAAACAAGCAACTAACATTTTTGTATGCATTAACATATATTGAAGTTTTTAAAATTTATGATAAAAACACATTTAATTTATAATAATCTATTTACCATCATTATTTTCAACACTCTGGCAAAATAATTTAAAACTTTCCATTTAGCTTCAAGACAGATTTTATCGTAGCACCAACCACCTATAAAATTCAAAATCCTGAAATAATGAAGCCATAACGTTCCAACTCGCCCGTGTAAAATCACCGTGTTTAAGAGAAAATTGCAGACATTCCATTTTTTCAATTACACATTTGGAAGTTGGATATTAATAGAGAGCTATAGATGGACTCGGGAATGTATAAACTATACGTAAACGTAACTTTAAATTATAATCAAAAAATAATTATTATTCTAGGTACCAAGGTAACAATTTTATTTTAATATTTAGAATAATTTTCTGTTGCTTTTGCATAATTGCAGACACTTGACTTATTATCATCCAACACTCGAATTTATAGTGGCCACCTGAGCAATCCGCGAATTGAAGCATCAAGATTTTCTTCTTCCAGAAAAATGCTACTTGTAGTAAAGAAAAAAACTGGAAGAAGAATTGTCACCATCTCACATACTTAGTAGTAGTATTACGGGTGTACCAACCTGATAGGTTTTTGGTAAAGAGAAACGGGATCTATTTTACGAGACCGCCTATATGTATAGTTATTTTTTACTTTTTGTATGCAACTGAAAAAATGGGACATTAACGAAAAAAAATAGACATTTTTATCAATCAAAAACCAAAAGTGGTTTATTGGCAGGGAGCAAAGGGTATGGTAAGGACAGCTAAATCGATTGCAGCGCTGGTTGTGGTCAAATTATTGTAAAATCAGGCTTGATTTAAATATAAACAATTAGATAAAAATATTAGAAATGGTGCATCATAGTTGTTGTGTAGGTAAATGTAAGAATACTGACAGAAATAGTAACTTATAAATAATCTTACACTTCTCCCACGGCTTTTAAGCATGATTTTACGCAGCCGTCAGACTTCGAACTGCGCAAGACCCGACTCTTTAACTGTCTCGGATTCGACAGCTATCGACTAAAAAAGAAATTTAGTTAATGAATAATCAAAACACCAAAGAATGACATCAAGTGGCAAAAAGCGCTACAGTAATTTAAACTGAAGAAGGAGACATCAATCAGCGATAAGAACGGTAACCTCAAAGTAAAATCGTTCTGAACTAAACTCAACAAAAAGATCGTACCATTTAATTTTTAGACCCATTTTCAAACTGCTGTAACTTTTTTAAAAATTAACTTTTTTAAATATCTAAAACGAAGGACCTCTGGCTTGCGATACACTTCTAAACGTCAAATTTTGGTAATTAATTCTTTGAGAAGCTATAACTGGAAAATGGATTGACGGATTTCAACGAGTGTTTAATATTCGGAAAGCTCATTTCATGTAGATTTTTTATGTCCTAAGCACTTTTCAATAGGTTATAATTTTATGAGTATACGGGGCCAACAAATACCAAAAACGTAGCTGATTTAGAAATCCTAAACATAGGGTAAATTATTGAACGCCAAAGGGAACATATGTGTGTGTTTTGTTTTAAAAATGGCCAAGTTGAAGTTTGTGTCAATATCTCGAAACGATTTCTACCTTTAATCGATTTATGCTGTTTAAGTGCCTGTAAACTTATTCAGCAAAAATGCGTCGTTATTATGGCATTAGGTCTGAATGGTAGGAATTCCAACAACGTCTTAAAGTTTTAAATATTTTTCCCTAGTTATTTAGTTTCCTAAATAAACAAAAATAATATAGGACCTTTTAGGGACGAATCAATACTCTTCGTAAAATTCTTATAAAAGGACAAGGAACTATTTCGGCGAAACGAAATCCCTTTTACGGATTCCTTTATTTTTAAGATTGCTAACGACAGCTCCCTATTGTCGCATCGAAAATTGACTGTTTTATGATAATAGAGATGTTACATAGTTATATGGTAATGACCATTGTGGTATCTTGTTATTTTACATTTTAAGATCGTTCAAATTGATATAAAGCAACGGCGCGATTTGGCTAATAATAGTGTTTAGAGGGTTTTATGGATTTTGTTAAACAAGTCATTTTCGAAGACTGTAAATTTATCCAAGTATTAAAGTAGAGGTTGTTGGGGGCAATTTAATTTTATAAATATCTGCCCAATTACATTGTATTTATTAATATGTATAAAAAAACGTAAGCCGTTATAAAACGATAATTGCAACCAACATGTACTATCTTCGTAATAAAAATAACTTTAATAGGTATGGTCTGTATTGTTGTGGTGTGGCAGATTCATGCATTAAAAAGTCCTTTTTATACTCTGCAAGATTGGACCGTTTTGGTCCTGGTCCCGAGGTGTAAAAAACTATTGACCACTGCGAACTGTCAGATCACCTAAAACAAAATAAAGAAAAACCCCTAAAACACCTATCTACGAGTCGATGGCAAGTCTACCATCGTTTTCAAGGTAAAATCAGTCTAATATTTTTTTCTGGAAATTAAATATAATTTAAAATTAAAATTATTTTAATTTTAATATAAAAAATGTACGATATTTTAAGATCATTTGGTAAAAATATGACGTCAATGACCCTAATCAAGCTAAAAGAACGTTTATATTTAAAGAAGTGTGTATCAAGAGTTTTAAAATTAGGTAATAAATTAAAATGTAAATTGTTTGTAGCGGCCATTTTAAAACAAATAAAAAGCATTTTAATACAACATTTTTAACTTTTAACTAAAAAGGTAGTTTAAAAAGTTTTAACATTTTTTGGAGCGATTTAAAAATCATACAAAAAAACAGCATTTCAAATAATTAAATTAAAATCTTGTTAGGTTTTATAGAAATTTATATTCGAAATACTTTTTTATTTTGATTATAGTTTTTAACAGCTGTTTTTAATCACGTGCTTTTATTTTATTCAATCAAAAATGTACGAAGTCTTTTATATATTTAAAATTGTTTTTTTATTCAGAATTTTTTTTCAATCAAAGTTTTGTTTTAAAGAGTAAGCAATGACATTAGTATAGTTTATTTGATGTACATATCAAGCCCACTGGATTTTGCAGCCTTAAAAAAAAGACTTGAAACCAAAGGAAATACTCACGATACAAATGGTAAGAAATTAACTAATAGTAGTATTAAAAATGGATTAATGACAAGCTTACCATAATATGATGGTTATTGTTATCTTGATCCAGGCGTAATTGTACAAAAACAGCATGGTGGGCAAATACGAATCATAAGTCAACAGATGTTATTACAGTTTGAACAAGTTATTGCACGAAATTTTTGCTTTTTCAATATTTGTATCTGTGCACGCGCACATTTCGGTTTTTAGAAACTGCTAAAATTTTTCTTTCATGCAAGAAAATTACAGTAAGCGCTATTTTTCTTGTAGCTGCCCCGCATATTATGGCTCCAAACTTCCCGCTTTCTTCGTTCCTTCATCCCTAGAGTGTCAAAACTATGGAACCTGCTGCCCGCAGAAATTTTTCCTTCTCCTCCAATCTCCAAATATTAAAGTCCCATGTAAACAAACTCCCTCACTACACTTTAGACACCCACGGTACGTAAGTACTTAGGCATTTAAAAAAATTGGGTGATTATTATATACCAGTTTTAAAACTTTTGGTAATCATTTAGAATCACGGCTGCGCCTATTTTTGGCTATAAAAAATCAAAAAATAGAGACATTAACATGTTTTTTTTTATTTTGTTCTATAAATCCAAAAAAGTTCGGTGTTGATTTTTATTTTCAAGATAAAAAAATGGGCATTTTTTATGTTTTTTGTCAATAAAATGCATCCACTTTAGTTTAACAAATTTCTAGTGATTTGTTTTATATTCTACGTGTAAAGACAAATAATTTTATACATTTTTTTTAAATATCAATTTGTAGATTTTAAAATAATAATAATAATCATAAAATTGACATTTTTCCTTTTTTTATTATCTTTTTTTTATGTACTTAAAATATATTTAACAATTTAAAAAAATAAAAATTAATTTCTAAATTTTGCAAATTTTTAAAAAATTATAAAAAATCAAAAAATAAATATTTTTAATTTTTTTTTCAAATTGTTTTATTTTCAATAAACATTAAAAAAATAGTTTTTAAAAAAAAAATCATAGAAATTTTAAGCAAAAACAAAAAAATAATCCTTTTAAATTGAATATATTCATCAAAATCAAATTATTAAATATTTATTAACTTATATTCTTTAACACGCCGAAAAGTAGAATTAAAAAAAAACTTGTTGATAACTTATTTTTTTATATTTGGCCAAAAATAGGAGAAGCCGCAATTCTAAACAATTAGTAAATATTTTAACTATATAAAATTTACTTAAACTTGAAGAGCATCGAGGGTTGGTTAAAATAAGTTTATAAATTAAAACCAATAAACTTATTTGTGCAACTTTTTGTACTTGTGAATTTCAGAAATAATTAAATTTAGCTTAGAAATTTTTGTAAGTTGGTAAATCTTATTTTCCAAAAAAAAATCTTTAGAATTTGAAAGTTTTCTTAGGTGATTTTTTTTTTCATGAAATGTCTCTTACATGCAATTTTATTTAGAAATTTTTACAGTTTGGAATTTATTGCTATGTACAATTTGTTTTAACAAAAGGGTTTACCAAATAGTAAAATATATTATTTCATTATTTCTAAAACACATTTAATGTGAAATATACACACACATGATTTTTTCAGCTATTACTTATAAATATATTTTAATCAAAGCCCTTTCAGGTTAAGTTAATTCCGTACTGTCAAAATGTTTAGAGTTAGAACCTTAAAAATTACCTAAATATTCACCAAAATACCATAAAAAAGAGTGTATGTTCCTTTTACGCAAGAAAACTCTTAAACTATAAAAACACCTAAAGAGATAACCCATCTGACTTTAAACTTGTTTTAAATTTTATATACCATCCGTTAGCAATAATAAGGCTCATAAATGAGAGAAAATAGTTAACTGGTACGTAATGTTTGTGGTCTTGCAGTATTCAAATAAATTATTTTGTAATTCTAGCCCACACTAAAAACTAATTACAGTATCATACAAATTAAAATTCCATGGAAATTCGTTATACCATTCGCTTTTGACAATACAATTTTGGAAATTTAATTACAATTCATTGAAAATTCAGAGCGTATCGTCATGACACTCTGTGATTTTGACTTAAACGGAAATTTAAATTTACGGTATTGTACTTTTACAAACAAACTAATTTGTACCGCTGAAAATCAATATTTTACTTGTTAGCTACAGGGCTATTCTGTAAACCAAAAATTGACTTTTCTTTCGTTAGCGTTGACATAAAAATTTAACATATTTTTATTGCGGCCTTGACAGAAGATTTAAGGGACTTATGGTTATTTTAAATATATCCAGAAAGTACCAACGTATTTAATTAGGTCTTTGTCTTGATCAGTCGGCTCTGGTGATACCCTGGTATCACCAAAAGCCCGAGGTGAAATAATTTATAATTTAAGCCCACTTTTTTTAGTTTATTTTGTTTATATCATTTTCACTACGACTTATTAAACATCGTTTATATACGCAAATTTTCTTTTCTGCTAAAGGCACGCAGAGCAAGATTCAACACGAGTTTATCCCTCACATATGGTCACCAGAAAAGAAAAGCAACATTACTCAAAAAACTTATCTAGTTTTGAGAAGATGGCCAATAAAAAAATTAGGATATTAAAGGTATTACTAATTAAGCAGTAATTAAATGTCCATAAAATATAATTTTTGCACCAAATAAGGAATAATTGGCTCTATTGATAGCATACAGGGTGTAAAAAGTATAATGCTCACGATTTTAATGGTGGATAGTGGAGCTCAAAACAAGTCAAAAAGTTTATATGACATATGTGTCAAAACTTTACAGTTTTTGTCTAAACGATATCAAAGTTACAAACGTTCGAATCAATTATTTCTGAAAAGCTTAACAATTGGCAACTGTCGTCTTTATCACCTATAAGTAGATTCATTTGCTAATAAATAAACTAAATATTATATGTTTCAATCCACATATTAAAAAAAAATTCCCTAGTTAAAAATTTAAAAAAACAATTGGCAACAGCGCTACCCAAAAGCCTCGCGCAGACGTGCTTTCTGCGAACTGGTGGCGATATGTTTGTCCGTTGTAGGTCAAAATGTTTTTAAATCGGGAAATTAAGCCTATATGTTATTAATTTGCGGCGAGGCAAACCAAAATGTTAATATAGCAGCTCAAATGTACCGTGAAAGATTTTCACGACAGCTACATCCATTTAATACAACCATAATGCAGGCGCACCAAAAAGTTTTGAAAACCGAAAAGTCTCTTCAAGCAAAATAAAAAAGTGCTGTCTTAAAACAAAATAATTTGTGTGCTTAAAAGTATATTCAGCTTAATTATGTAAAAATGTAAATATGGTAAACCTTGCAAAAAACGTTTCACGTTCAACTCGATATGATGAAACGAGCGCGGTGTTGCCAGATTTTTAAACTTTGAAAAGCCATATTTCGAAAACAATTAACTTTTAACCCATGTTTTTGGCTTTTTCGACTTGCCACCTTTAGTCTTTATTATTTGTAAAATGACCTTTAAATCGTTTTGGGCCCAGTGGAACCACAGGTCCTTCCATATCTTCAAAAACCCCATTTTTCAATAAGACAACGCCAGACCAGATGTAACCAGAGTAGTAGACTTCACAGATCAACACTACATTAACCGCTTACCATGGCCCCCAAGATCTCCTGATTTCTCTCCTATCGAAAATGTCTTTGACGTCCTGAGTCGCATATTATTAAACAAACACTGGCAGTAGTTAGTCATAAGTTAAGTGGGGAAAAATGAGATACAAGAGGATATAAACCAACTCATCAGATCAATGTCCTGACATGTTATTGCGTGTATAAGAAATAGAGGGTCTTTAAAACACGAATAAACTTAATTATGTTATTAATTATCTGATTTGACTGAATATTTTACCATATATTAATTGACTATTGTATACATAAACATGTAGATTAATAAAATATTTTGTATAGGGACTATGACACAATAATAGCAATTTTTCTAACACTCTGTATGATAAAGGCTCAACAATATTATTTTTGGATAGCCTTAACCTTTAACTAAAAAAAAGTATTCTTGATTGATAACGATAAAATCAACTGTTAATTAATAAAATATTATGATTGGTAATTTTTTCTACATTATACAGGGTATTTTTTAATTGAACGTCAATATGTAAGAAGGCAATATTTTAGTTCATTTTAAAAGAAAAACTTTATATAAACGTATGTCCTAAACGTCTTAACTTTTGAGATACAGGGTGGTAAAATTTTTAAAAATAAATTATTTGTTATTAATAACTGTAATACCAGTTTAGATATTTTAATAAAATTTGACATACATGCACTATGTATCAAGAAGCATATTTTAGTGTACCACATTTTTTTATTTCCATCAGTGGCGTTCGTACGGAATTTGACCTGCCTATTTTCGCAGACATTGATGGTACGCCACTGATTTCTCTTAAAATAAAAAATATTTTTGAATTCCATTTTCCTTTCTTAGCAAAGTTGATCACTTGATTTTTTCAGTCCAATGCACGATTTTCGTAAAAAAAACATAAAAAACTGTTTTTCTGCATGATGATAACAATATCGGTAAAGAATATCACCATGCAGAGAAATATCTAGATTTACTTTTTCTAGGTGAAAACCATGGGTCGGACTAAAAAAAATCAAGAGATCAAATCTGCTTATAACTTTTTTAGTCCGACGCACGGTTTTCACCTAGAAAAATTACTTAAATGTAGATATTTCTCTGCATGGTGATATTCTTTACTGATATTCTTATGATCAGGCAGAGAAACGAAAGCCACAGGTGAAAATAAAAATAAATGCGGTACACTTAAAATTAATTCTTGATACATAGTACATGTATGCCGAATTTCATTAAAATATCTAAAGTGATATTACAGTTATTAATAATGAATAATTTATTTTTGAAAATTTTAAACTCTGTATTTCAAAGCTCAAGACGTTTAGGACATACGTTTATATTAAGTTAACTTCTTAAAAAAGACCCAAAAATAATATTTTTAGGCCTTTATCATACAGGGTGTTAAAAAAATTGCTATTATTGTGCCAGAGCTAGTCCGTCCCTGGCAAACTAAATAAGCCAAATATGATTTAATGGGTTCATTTTAAAAGACTTATCTTGTAACTTTCATAAAAAAAATAATAAATTACGCCCAGTATTTTAAAAGTTATTAAAAAAAAATATTTCCAGGGGCGTCCGTTATGCACCTGTATCTCCCTAGGGAGGGTGGTAGAAAAAAAAATTATGGGAACTTGTCATAATATTTTTAGGTGTTTTATTAGGTTCCAAGAGATTGCGCACATATTCTGGGACACCCTGTATTATTTAAATTACGGATACATTGTTTTAGGTTTTAAAGCAATAATTTTTAAATTATCTTTAATCAAATAAAAGTGAAAATTTCCATTAAATATTTTTTTATGGCTATAAAAAAGTATGAAAATAAAGTTATTATTTCTACAAAGCTGTTAAACTTACAAACAAATAATTCGTTTCCAGTTATCTTTCTAAGCATAATTTAATACTTAAGCGTTAAGTTTACAACGAAACAACCTGAAATTACAGTAAATATATTTACGAATTTAATAACCCGAGGAATGTACTTATTACCATCTTAATGGGCATTATGAGTGCTGAATGCACCTAAATAATTCATAATAGTGTTACTGTAATCCCTGAATCATCGTAAAGTAGGATTTTCGACTTAAGAAAACTAATGTGTTATAAAAAGTTAGTTGTTGGAATGTTTATCGGAATAAGTAAGTATGCGACCGAGAATTTTACTGATGTCTTAATCAAAAGTCATGATTTTTTTAATTTCCTACAGGGTGATGGTCTTAAACTAGATTAACAAAATATCTAAATAAAGATCAAAGTGCTTTAGACGGGTATACAGTATTATACTAAAATCTATTGTTTTTAATTGTATGTTTGATGACGCTAGAGCAATACGTACAAGTTAATATAAATAGTAGAAGCAAAAACACAACAAACATGTTATTTATTTTTTAAATGTGTATTTATTATAAGTATTATTAATATTATTTAAGAAAATATATTTAGAAGATGGTTATTTAATAAGCAAACAAAAAAATTTGACCTGTTTTAAGATAAAAATAAATTTTATACAAGAGGCTCATTATAAAAAACATATAGTTATAGGTGTATAGCTCGTCCATATCTAGTGCGAGGCGCTGAATGCAGAATGGTTTTAATGTAAATAAATTAGATGTAAAATTTAATCCTAAGTAAATTTCTTTCACCTTAGGCTCGAATGTAAAACAGCCAAATGAAAATAAAAAATCACACCACTTTGCATATTTATTTAATTGAAAATCACTAAAAACACCACTTAATTAAGTCGTTTCAATTTACTGTCGAGTTTTGTAATTTCCAGTTAGAGGAACTACAAATCAAAGCATTAATGTCAATTGATTAAATTTTATGCTTGTTTATGTTTATATTATTTAAATTACTTTTTACGTTTAGAAACAGTGTTAAAATAATAATGCAAAAAATTAAAACGGTTATTTGGATGGCATATTTAAATCTAATATTATCAGCCCACTAAGGTCATTTTCTGTTCCATGTTTCATGCGTTTTTATAGCAAAAATGCTGCTTGTTAGGAGAAAATAGAAGAATGGCTTTTGGTCAAATTTTTTAACTAAATTTAATTATAATTTTTTTCTAATCAATGAAAAGCACTAAATTGCAGCTTCGAAATACCATACGACAACTGAAATTACATTTACTTTAAATTTTTTTAACCTTATCTAAAACAACGTCAAAAAACGAACGTTTTAAGACCCTAAAACATTTAAACGCCAAAAATTACTTAATTTTATTAAGGCCATTCTATTTTTACAAATCTTACTTATTAAAATCTGTGTAAGTATTTTATATGAATACACATACGAATAAGAATAAAATAGGACATTTTATAAAGAAAAAAAAGTAAAAAATAGAAATAGAACACTAAATCTCTAAAAGATAATGAATTACCGTCAAACAAATACCAAAGAATGGAGCAAAACAACAAACCTAATTATGATATAATATATATATATATATATATATATATATATATATATATATATATATATATATATATATATATATATATATTATATATATATATATATATATATATATATATATATACAGGGTGTCCCAGAATATGTGGGCAATCTTTTGGAATCTAATAGAAAACCCAAAAATATTATGACAAGTTCCCATAAACTTTTTTTCTACGAGCCTTCCCTATGGAGATACAGGTACAGAATGGAAATCGTTTTTGTTTAAATAACTTTTTAAATACTAGGCGTAATTTAATATATTTTTTAATATAATGGTTACTAGATAAGATCTTCTTAAAATGAACCCATTAAATCATATTTGGCTTATTTAGTTTGCCAGGGGCGGACTAGCTCTGACACAATAATAGCAATTTTTTTTTACCCTGTATGATAAAGGCTCAACAATATTATTTTTGGATAGCTTTAACCTTAAACTAAAAAAAGATATTCTTGATTGACATAGATAAAATCAACTTTTTCACGAGAAATAAAATATTATCATGTTTGGTAATTTTTTTACATTATACAGGGTGTTTTCTAATGGTATGTCAATATTTAGGAAAACAGTTTTTGGGTTTATTTTAAGAAGAAAACTTTATATGAACATATGTCCTAAACGTCTTAACTTTTGAGATACAGGGTGGTAAAATATTTAAAAATAAATCATTCATTATTAATATCTGTAATACCACTTTAGATATTTTAATAAAATCTGGCATACATGAACTATGTATCAAGGAGCATTTTTAAGTATACACATGTTTTTTTATTTGCCAAAATAGGCAGGTCAAATTCTGTACGAACGCCACTGGTGAAAATTAAAAAAAAATGTGGTACACTAAAAAATGCTTCTTGACACATAGTACATTTATGCCAAATTTTATTAAAATATCTAAAGTGGTATTACAGATATTAATAATAAATGATTTATTTTTAAAATTTTACCACCCTGTATCTCAAAAGTTAAGATGTTTGGGACATACGTTCATATAAAGTTTTCTTCTTAATGGACCCAAAAATTGCTTCCCTAAATATTGACGCATCATTAAAAAACACCCTGTATAATGTAAAAAAATACCAACCATGACTTTTTATTTCTCTTAAACAGTTGTTTTTATAGATGTCAATCAAGAATACCTTTTTTTTAGTTTAAGGTTGAAGCTATCCAAAAATAATATTGTTAAGCCTTTATCATACAGGGTGTTAAACAAATTGCTATTATTGTGTCAGAGCTAGTCCGTCCCTGGCAAACTAAATAGGCCAAATAGGATTTAATGGGTTCATTTTAAGAAGACTTATCTAGTTACCATCATATTAAAAAAATATTAAATTACGCGTAGTATTTTTAAAGTTATTTAAACAAAAATGATTTCCAGGGGCGTCCGTTATGTACTCTGTATCTCCGTAGGGGAGGGTCATAGGAAAAAAGTTTATGGGAACTTGTCATATATCATTAGGTTTCCTATTAGATTTCGAGAAATTGCCTACATAATCTGGGACACCCTGTATATAGTAGTCTTTTCGTGAATCCCCTTTTTTCACGAAGATAATAACCTCTTTAAGAAGCATTGACGTATCATGTAAAATAATCAAGCTTCACAATAAACATTGGCTTGGCTTTTCATGAGCGGGCGCTGTTTCATCATATTGTGTCGTAACATAACTTGACTAATTTTTAAGTTGTATACTGGTACTTTAATTATTTTTTTAAAATAATGGTCCATACAAAACTAACTAGAACTAATTAGTTTTAAAGCAGAACTTACCCGTTTCTTCACGAAATTGCCAAATTTTTACATTTAGTCAGGTTATGTTACGACACAATATGACGAAACAACGTCAGATTGTGTAGCTTCATTATTTATTTTACACAATATGCTGACGCTTTATGAAATGACCAGGATTTTTATTCAGAGACTGATTGCACTAAAAGACTACGACACATACAAATGATATCAACATAGAAGTAATTTTTGGCAACTTCAAAAATTTTAAAACACAAAAGAAAGCAAGTTTAATGAAATTATTTATAAATAAAAGGAGTTTTAATTAGTGTTCGTTATTATTTTTAATGTACTGATATATAATTATATATTATATATATATATATTATATATATAATATATATATATATATATATATATATATATATATATATATATATATATATATATATATATATATATATATATATATTTGCAGTAGGTGCATAAATATTATTCTAGTATTTACTATTTAAATTGAGCGCCGTATATTTTGTATATATATGTATACTTTAACTCATACAAATGCTTTACTAGAAATCTAACAAAGATATACTATAAGTAACTAGTAATGGTAATTTTGATAGTTCATATTATTTTTAATTATGCGAAACTATCAAACTTATATGAATAATCAGAAATAAAAAAGGCTGTTTAAAACTAGTTATGGTAATTTTGTGATAGTATCATAACTAATTTGGCTATACCTAAAATAATAAAAGCAAATATTCTATTTAGTAATAACATATCCCGAGATAATTTTTTTGAAGTTTTTAAATTTTTTACACATAACCAAAACTTGAATTATAAAGTTATTACATTAAATTATAAAACATATCTGATTTACTATTACTCATTGTCCCCCTAATTTTTCCCATAACTAAGGTGCTTTAGAAAAAGGCGGCGTTACTAAGCCAACAAAAATTATGTCAACCATAAAAACCCATTATAAAAAACTTACAAAAAAATCTGAGTAGAAAAAAACACCTTATATCCTTATATTAACATTCACCCCAGCATCAAGGCAACTTTAACCAAAGCGCCGAATATAATGTAGCGTCAAATTGAGAAGGGGCCGCCCCCTCGCCTTGCAGCCTGCGCTTGAGATATTACCCCCCAGGGGCTCGTACCGGAGCAGGCTCTATTATTATTGTATAGAACAAATCAAAAGGTTAGCTCTGTTAGAGTGGCTTAATAACGAAAATAAATCATTGGTAAATAAAAACGATGGTCTTTTGGCGTTTTTCTGGGCCATTCTCTAAAAGGAGGTAACACAATACAAAAAATAAAATTAACACAATCCGTAAACGCTTCTATCATTGTATAACCAAATATTTTGTAATAATCTAAGTTAAAAAAATATATTTTTTTTAAAGTTACTAAAACTTTTTGATATTATCAAAATAAATGCACAATGTAAAAATATTTCATTTGTTTAAACTTAAACAAATTTAAAAAGGAAAATTTGCTTTTAAATTATTTGGTTAGTAAAATATAATTAAAAAATAAGACAATAATTCCATATAAATCGTGTGCAAAAAGTTAATTTGCCGTGACCGCATGTAAATTCTGACAGCTTGTATGTTAGCAACCCATCGACCCATGAACTTTTACTACTAACGAGTAGACAAGTAAAGTTTTTCATCAAAAAATTGTTAGAATATTTAGTTTTTTATAACCAAAAAATTTTCATAACTTGAGATATTTGCTTAGGACGCACAAATTACTCGATTTTCATTAAAAAAGCCTAAGGTCTCTGGAATATGTAATATTTAAATGTCTAGGTCCCATATTATGGACTCTACACTTTTTACAAAATTGACTATTTAAACTATTTTTTATGATGTTTTATCATAGCATACGATTTTTTCAGCCAAATATGGAGGTCCCCAGAGAAATCTAAAGGACCAAAAAAATTAGGCAAAAGCTACAGCATTTTGCTTTTTTTGTTTATTGCTATTTTTCAACAAGCCAAATGTATTTTGTGATTTATAGCCAATCCTATTTTATAGAAAATTTAATTTACAAATTTTTTCCTGCTGCAACTCCTCTGCAACCAATACATACTTCTAAAGTTATAGGCAATTAAATTAGAAATTTTTTATTTTTTTATTTTTTCTTATTTTGTTTTTTTTTTTGAGAGGTAGCATATATCGGTTCTTGTTACATACATTTTTTAAAGGTTTTTAAGCATTAACATACCTGTCGTCCTTAATATCCAATTAAAAACAGATAAGGTTTAATCTATAGAGCATCATATAAAGCCTAAGTACTAGGTAAACGCTATCTAGCCTACAGAGACAGAGCTGCTCTAATGATCACGGGAAGCCCTCCCGGGACTGCCTCCTCTACATATTTACTTGGAGAGAGAGGCAAGGTGGGCAACCTACAGACTCTATCAAGCGGTCTGTAACAAACCGCAGGCGTGTCATATGGAGAGTACCAGTCTCCTCAGGACTGTCCCGACCTGTGACAGACTGGGAATTCCCTCAGACATAATACCTACAGCAACCAACTACAACCGGCCCTACAGTGTAGTCTACCCACAAAGGGAGGACTGGAGTCGGAAAACGACCGACCTGCTCCTGGGCTGACATCTGTTGGTACACCGACGGCTCCAAAACCAAGGACGTTGTTGGAGCTGAAATATATGGACAGAGGCCGAGGGAAGAGCTTTCCTCCAGCCTGCACATTATCACAACCATATTTCAAGTGGAGGTATTTGCTGAGTGTGGTAGACCTGTGATCGGCCTGACACGTAAGAAGTAAAATATTTTCGACAGTCAAGCAGCTCTTAAGGCTCTTGAATCCAGCCCGTGCAATTCGTAAACCGTCTGGAATTGCAAGGATGCGCTGACCAAACTGGGTCAAAGCAACAAGGTTACCCTACTGTGGATACCTGGACATACCGGCCTAGAGAGTAATAAATCCGCAGACCTCCTGCCAAAAGGGGGCGGAGACAAAATTCACAGGGCCGGAACCAGTCATCGGTATATCTAATAGAATGGCCAAGTAGTTCATATCAGCTTGGACACAAAGAGAAAATCTTCGGTACTAGGCATGGACTTCCAGGTCTCAGACACTCGAAGGCCTTTATAAACCCACCGAACCAACAATGTACTGTTAAACTGCTGGAGCAATCAAGGGTACACCTTAAAACTCTAGTTGGACTGTACACGGGAAAGTTGAAATACCATATGCACAAGATCGGCCTAGCGAAAGACGCCGAATGCCGCATGTGCATGGAGGAGGATAAATCGGCAGAACACATACTGTGTTCGTGCCCAGGGTGTGAGCCACAATAGACCGATCGGTCGCGGTGGAAGGGTGTTATACCCACCCACTTTAAACCTAACCTAACTAGGTAAATACCATGGGTACTGGATTCTTAGGTGTTTAACCCATTTTTCCTAATTTCAACAATCATCGAGTTTACGCGAACTACCGAAAATTGTATAGAATTAACCGCAGAAAAAATTGGCTTTAAATGATATAACTTGTTAGTATCTTTCATAAAAATGACTGGAATAGAGACGGCCTAACCAAAGTCAGCCATGCCCGCTTAAATGCAGTGCAAATTCGATTCATTCACACAGGATCTTAAAATTTATAATGTAATTTTAACCACACACAACAGCTGTTAATGCTATAATTTTTGTTATAATTAAAGTACTGTACCACTGAGTTTCATGTGATTCGAACTTACCTCGCGCCAAGTAAAAGTCATGACCATTTCTACGCACTTTTACTCACGTGGTCAGCAAGCCCGGCTATCAGAAAGTTTATTAAACCAGATGACTTAATGCATCATCTTAGTCTAAATTCTTCTCTATTATTTATTATTAATGATAAACTTTTTTAAGAAACTCCTTTAATCAATAATCAGTTTCGTTTTTTGTTAATAAACATAAATAAATCAAGGTGTTTATATAAAAAAATATATTTATATTTAAAAACTTCCGTAATATAGTTAGAGTAGTGTCCTAGTATGCTGATGGTATTACATATATAATAAATTAGAATTTGCCCTTTCTTTTAAGAATGACCCAAATAGGAATCCCCTCTCCAGGGATTATAAATCCCAAAGGTTTGTTTTTCTACAGAGGGTTGTTTCTGCGGTAAATATGTTGTTGTATTAGGTATTGATGATGTTCTGGAGATTTGATTTTAGGTAGGGGATGATTGGATAAGAGGGTGTGAAGTTAATGACAGATTATTGGATTTTCTGGTGCAATAACTGGTGTTTTCGGATTTTGTGGCGTAAATAATATATTTATAAAGATTACCTAGCAGTCTACGATTGCATAAAATAGGATAAGACTATTATTTTAGTTTATTAAGTACATGCCTAAAAGTTAAGTGAGTAAATAAAAATAAATGTTTATAACCACCCTGTATAACGTATTAAGTGATTGTAAAACTTTAATTTGCTTCATAAATTAGATAAATTCCAGATAAACTAAATCTGGCTTTATCAAATATAATGTCAACGCAATTATTAGATATAAACTGTATATTTTAATGTGAGTATTGCAGTAAATTGGTTTAAACTTACAACATAATTATAAGCCGTACTTAACATATGTTTATATTTAAATATTTTCTTCATTTGTTTACCGTTTACCTAGTAATACATACCTAATTAAACTTTTAGTTGCCAATATTTAGTTTAAAAATGTTTGCTTTAAGTTGTCTTCCTAGTATATACAGAATAAAAACTGTTTTTTAAGCGTACTGTTTTTTGCACGCTTTTTAATGCAAAAAAAAATGTTTTCTGTACTCATCCGGTGAAGTGAAATGTCAAAAATTACCACTATTGACTAATAAGTACTGTTTTAATCTTTGTATTTTATTTTGCTATTTCAATTTATTTTATTTAATAATAATGCATATTTGATAAAGTGACCAATTTTTAATTAAATAAACTTAAAAGTTTTACTTTTAAAAATAAAAAGCTTTAAATAGACCGACGCTTGTCAGATTTTAATCCAAAGCATTTTATATTGTTACACAACTAACCAAAACTAAAAGACATACAAACAAATAAGTCAAACTTAAAGCTACATTCTACGAGATTTCAAGTTGTTGCAATTAAAGGGTAGTAAAAACAATAATATAAGTTTCAAGGCGTAGAATTAAATCAGTGTAGGAGGCATTTGCTGGATTCTTATACTCATCAAATAACAAGTTGAGTATACAGTATTAATGGTGATTTCTTTTTTAATAAGTAGAGGTTTATTGGGTAGGTGTTTGCTCTCTTTTTCAGACTTATAAGCAATTTTAAGATTGTTCCCTTCCTAATGTCATTTTCGCGTTTATAAGGTTAAAGTAGTGGGTTCCAACCTATCTTTAACTTTTTTTTAATTTTGAGCATTAATACTTAAACACAACTTGTTATTTGACGAATATAAGAATCGAGCAAATGTCTTCTTTACTGATTTAATTCTAAGCCTTTTATAAATGCTAATTTAGATCTTCCATAACAGATGTTTATTTAAAACTTTACGTCTTTGAAATATGTACCCTTTTTCCTCTCTAAGGAATAAACTTAATTATTGGTAAATGACGAAATAAAAAAATTGTACACTAACTTACTAAAGTAATAATTTCTTATTACTTAGTTTAGTAATTGGGCATTAGTGGGGCTCCATTTTTTTGGGATGAAAATAATTATTAATTTTTGGGGATGTCAAATATTTTTAATCGTTAAGTTAATCAAAAATGAAATAATTAAAAAATTAAAAATGTTAAAAAAAATTGAAAAATCCAAAAATTGATATTTAAAAAATAAATAAATTATTTGTTTTTACACGTAGAATATAAAACAAATCACTAGACATTGCACAACTTAAATTAATGCATTTTATTAACGAAAAACTTGAAAAATACCCATATTTCTAATTTTAAAATAGAAATTAACACAGACAAATTTTTGGTTGTTTCTTTTTTTAAATACTTGTAAATTCGCCGTAAAATAGAACAAAATAAAAAAAACATGAAGTATCTCTATTTTTCAATTTTTTATGGTCAAAAATAGGTAAAGGTGCATTCTACACAATTAAACTTTATAGCCATTCTAAGACTTATAGACGAAATAAGTCGTGGTCTAAATATTTAACTTCTAAGAAAAAAAATACCCATGTATATTAAATTAGCATTGTATTTGAAAATTATTAACGTTATATGTGATTCTTTTAAAAGAAAGGAATTTACGGAAGATAAAATATTAAAACTTAAATGTAATTCCCCCGGTGATACCAATTTAGCTGTAAAGGTAGCTGCCATAATAACATAAATAAATAAAACAATTAACTTTGTTAGATATTACTTTAATTTTATAAAAAAATATACGAAGTACATCTACTTAACAATACAAATAATGGATCTGCATATATCGCTAGGTTAGTTATTTTAGTCGTTTTGTTTTGCAAGATGAGGGTCAAAATTTTCTCAAGAAATGTAAGTATCATTTTTTATTAATAAATAAAAGTTTAAATGTTATATTGCATTTACGTAATTTACTATTATACTAGCAATTAACTATATTGTTAAATTTAATTTTAAAATTAAATTTCTGTTAAAACATATCGTTAAACATGTACATGCACAGTTGTGTAGGTTCGTTGTTAATGTTTAATGTGTGCTTACACATTTGTGTAGGCTAGTTATTTGTTTACTTGGGTTTCTTTAGATTACAATCTAGACAAGCAACAAGATGTGGATAAGCTTTTAGAAATAATGTATAATTATTCTGAGATAAAAGGCGATGACTCAGATACTGATCCAACTTGGACCGATGAAACTGTACTTCAAGCAAGCTAAAATTTCTACGAATGACAATGCAAATAAGGAATAGTTAGTACTAATTAACATTTTGGATATAAATACACATGTTAAACGTGTAAAGGTAAATTCATTTCTCAAAATTTCAACAGAGATATCTGTATATCTTAACCTTTTAAATCCAGAGTCCATAGACATGTCACAGTTGTCGTCGAGTCTCGACAATCATGAGGCAGATTCTGGTAAGGGAATAAATAATATTAGGAGACTAGGACGTTGGAAATATACATCCGTTGCTGAAGCATATACGAATCCACGATTTTAAAAAGAAATTAGTCTATTAAAGTTTTGTATTAAACGTATTTTACAAATGAAACATTAACAATATCGACAAGCACCTTAAAAATTAAGTTGTACTAATCAAAAAATGTACCATCAACACAAATTTAAAAAATTAAGAAAGGTTTCTTAACTTAACTGTATTAAAACCAATTTAAAAAATATTCACATCAGCTTTAAAGTTACAATATACTTTTACAATAATCATGGTCAAAAATAAACAGTAATTTTTTTCTTTATTGTTGAATGAAATACTCCATTCAATTCTTATCATTTTTCGCACTTTACTAGAAAAAGTATTGTATTTAACTCTTGGGTGAAACGTCTTTCCAGTTATGTTATTTTCGAAATGTAGTTTGGTAACTGCAATCTCGTGCGAAAAAACCACGTTCCACACCTGTTAGAAAAATCACTATATTAAAAATAGGTAGTTCTCCAATAAGTATTCCCATTGTAATAACTATTGGTGGGTTTTATATATTTTATTTAATTGCTTAAAATGAAGCAGAATTCGCAAAACAAAGGTCAAGTCCTACCAAATAAGGATTGTTAACTTGCAATAACCGAACAAAAATCTTATTAACCAACTGTCGTCAAAATATCTTAAAAGCAATTAAAATATGGCTATAAACTGTTTTCTATTAAAATAAGTTAATAATACCCATCATCAGACTAGAAATAGCCGTTAGCTGTGAATCTTTCTAACTGTTTATTGTAGGCGCTGATCTCGTCACTTTAATAATGGTTGCCTAGATTTAACAAGGGGATAATGTAATCGTTTCTATTGATCTAACTAACTATGGGTATCTATACAAACAAGGTAAGGTGTTATTAGACAAAATTAGTGGATACAAGACTATTTCCTTCTTTGTTATCATAATAATCGACAATCATATTTCCCAATCTATCCGTAAACTTTTTTTTTATTTATTGATATGCAAAAAAGATAAATGGTTATTAGTAATTTTAAATTTTACTCTGGTGTAATGTGCTTCTTTGTAAACTTTTTTTCTGTCATCTTTCTTATTAAGGTTAAGCTCAGACCAATATTTTTAAATATGTTCTATAGTTTTGTGGCGGATTCATGTTTTAGTTTGTTTTATTTGGGATACTTGCCTTATTACTTTTTGGAAAAAGGGACCCCTTCGATCCAGGTCCCGGGATATACGAGCTGACTCTGTCCAGCCCTGTTGACCCCTATGAACTTGCAGATCGCCTGCAACAAAAAAAGAAGAAAACCCCCAAAAACCTAAAAAATCATTTTTGATATTCTAATAAAAAAAGCTGTAAATAATTTCGAAACTAAAATTTACAGAAAACCTACACATACAAACAGATACTTAAATTTCAACTCTAATCACCCAATAATGGTAAAAAACTCCTTTTTTTGTAATAAGTATTTTTGATAGAATTAGAATAATTTGTTCTGATCAAAACAAAGAAAATGAAAAAAATTAAAAGATATTTTAGTTCAAAATAATTATTAATGTTATAAACAAATGCTTTTTAAAATATGAACAACCAAATTTAAGACAAAATCAAAATAGACCCATTACAAATATATTTTTACCATATATTCCTGGCTTATTAAATAAAATTTAACGAATAGGTAATAAATTTAATATTCGCACTATCTTTAAAACACAAAACACCATAAGATCCCAAGTAACAAAAACGAAACCATACAATATAAACGAAAACACAAAAATTATTATTTATAAGATCCCTTGTGAATGTAATAAATTTTATACAGGTGAAACTTCCAGACCATTAGCCAAATGCATAAAAGAACATAGAACATATATTAGAAACACAAAATTCCACAAATCAAAAATCTGTTAACACGCATTTGATAATAACCACATAATAAACTGGAATGCTTCTAGCATTTTAGCAAAGGAAACTTGTTCAAAAAAAACTTAAAATAAAGGAAAGTGCATTTATTTTATTAAATAAAGACGGATGTGTAGCATAAATATCTGTTAATTTAAATAATACATGGTTACCTATGCTTGATGCTGAAGTGAATTCAGGAAAACTTAATATCAATGAACACACCATACCACCCACCTTTCTGGTCTTTTTGAAAACTATACATACACCAGTCAAATAACCTAGTGTCATTCATGACAAAACGTCATTAAAAAGTAAAAAAGCTATCAGAATTTCCTAATTTTTAAATCAAAAATCTCCCTAAAATTTAGTTTAATTTTTGTTTTAGTTTCTATCTTGACAACGGTGGCCGACTTGCCACCGAAACGTAGATAAGTATTTGTGATTTTTGGGTTTTTTGGGGGGTTTTCTTGTTTTTTGTTGCAGGCGATCTGCAAGTTCATAGGGGTCAATGGGGCTGGACAGGGTCAGCTTGTATACCCCGGGACCTGGACCGAAGGGGTCCCATTTTCCAAAAGAAGTAAGGCGAGTATCCCAAATAAAACAAATTGAAACCAGTATTTTTGTTTTTCATGAGCCATCAGTAATAATTTTTATCTTTTTAAGCACAAACTTTTTAAACTATGTGCTTGTTATATTTTTAGTTAACCTAGAATTCTGTTTCCAGCTTCCTACACAACCAGCACATTTGCCGATCCTATAAAGGTTTGAGATAGCAGAACTGGTTTTATTACTGCTTACGGAAGACCATTAGTAATCACGAGCAAAATACTACAAACCCTTGGTGTTATGAATATTCTTAGACTTAAATATTAAAACTAATTTGTTAAAGTTCCATGTCATTGGGTTAGAACCTTTATAGAACCCAAGTTATAAGGACAAAGGGTGCTGGAACAATTGTTGCTTTATAGTGGATAACCCTATATTTCTATGAAGCTTTTATATTACAAATTAATGCTGGGATATAAGATACGATTCAAACTATATTTATGTTTAGAATAAAATTGTTGCAGTATCAAAAGACTAAATGCTCAAATGTCAAGTAGTATTTTTGCTATTTACAAAAATTCATATTTCAACTCAATCAGCCGATTTTCCTAAAGCTGATCAACATAACCTCACTTTTTCACTAAACAAGAAGAAAATAATGAACCAATCCACACAAAATAAACAACCAAAACATACAAATATCTACCTGTTTTGTTTCCTTTGTAGTATACTGTATGAAATCTCTGGAAAATCAACTTCTCCAACCAGGCACGTAGCCAGGGCGGCCTCGAGGGGCTGAAGCCCCCCGAAATTCGAAATAAATTTTGTTTATATTTATCCAAACGTATCTAACAGAGGGAAAATTTATAGAAAACTTGACATAGTATTTTTATTCATAAAAAAAATAAATATTAAAGAAGACAGTGAAGAAAGACATGACAGTGTCTTAACATTCGTCGAACTCTTTAACTCGGTTTGCATAAGTTTGGAAGAGATTTCTAAGACGACGCGGAACATTTCTTCAACAGCCTCAGCTTTATTGGCAGTCATAGAAAAGAGTGAATTTATCGTCAGTCTTATCGTTTGTGAGAAACTTTTCAGTCTTCTTTGCCGTTGTCTTTGCTTCTTCAAGAAAAGTCTCTTGATCTGGTATCGGCCTTGCAATATTCGAAAGAGGTTCTAAGCACCCTAAGAAATCATCGAAAAGATGCAGACAAAATCTTCAAAGAAATTTTCAACTCGGCATCGAGACTTTCAGAAGAACTGTTCGAAACTGACTTGAAGGTTCCACGACTTACAACAAAACAGACGAAGCGCGCCAATCCACAAATTACTTCGGCTGAAAACTTTCAGAAGAACTGTTCGAAACTGAATTGAAGGTTCCACGACTTACAACAAAACAGACGAAGCGCGCCAATCCACAAATTACTTCGGCTGAAAACTATTACAAGGTGGCGGTCTTCATCCCTTGCCTTGATAGTTTGATTCAAAATTTAGCAGACAGTTTTATTTCAAATGAAGATATTCTTCCAAGTTTCCAGGTGCTTCTTCCAGGCTTCCTTTCTATTCATGAAACAAATAAGTTGGAGAATTTAGCACCGTACTTCGATGACAGAATGTCACTCTTTGCAGTAAAAGCTGAGTATGAACTATACTGTCATAATGACAGAGATATTTTTACAACAATGTTATATATTTATATTAATATTTAGTTAGTTATCTATGTACAATTGAAATCAACTTTTTTGACTATATAAATCAAAATAAAATATAATTTGCATCGGCAATTTCAAAATTTCGTACATTCAGTCAGTTCTCAACTGAGATTCCTAAGTTTATCAAAATCTTTAGCTTTAGCTTCAGCTTTGGACGAACGCCACAAAGTAACCTTCGGTTGAACACTACTAAAAACATTTCTGTATGTAAAAGTAATTACAAAAGACGAAAGGTGCTTTAAGTACAATTACTTTTTCTTCTGGTTTTTAACACTGCATAGTTCAAATGTATTATTATTTACTGCTTAATCCTTTAATTAAAACCCTTGTTTTTACACAAAAGGAAGTCATAATTATTACTTAAGACCCTTAGCAGCATACTGCAGTAATATGTAACTATAAATGTCCGTAAAAAGCAGGAACAACGCTGTTTTAATTTAGACATAATTTTGACACCTGCATATCTGGGGAAAGCAATTAAGAGACATAAACATGTCATTATTCGCTATAAAATTATTTAAATTATTTATAATAGCGAATATAAATTCTTGGCCAATCCTCACTAATGGTACCGAGGAGCTGGTTTTTACGGCAGCGGATATTTTTAAACTGTGAAACATTTAAAATAATATAATATTAAGACTTAAATTTTTCTGATATTTTTTACTAATAACAGTAATAAAGTGTTTATTTTTACCATGACGATGAATAAAATATCACAAATTGTGCATTATTTAAAAATGCGATAATTATTTGTTGACCACACAACACTCTGTACTTAACGTATTTAGTAACCTGCTGGACCCTTTAAACAAAGAAGATTAGTTATTACTTATATTTGAAAGTGCAGTATAAATAAACTCGTAAAAGCCTCTATAACAGGCACGTGCTGGCCCACCGGGATATCGGAAGTTTCCCGGTGGCCCTTGTAAAGTTGCTTTAAAGGGCCATCCTAAGCCTTAACGCCTACGACACCGCTTAATACAAAAAAAATAAATTAGAAGTAATAATCCTTAATTACGTTACGAAACTCCAGAGGGTGAACATATGTCCGGAGTTGCTTAGTTTCTGAGATACAGGGCTTTAAAGTTAAAAAGTCGGTATTTTATAAATATCTTAAATATCCCGATTTGATTAAAATTGGATAAAGTTGTGTAAAATAATAAGGCGCTTATTCAACCCTAACTAAAAAATGGTAAAAAATGGACCAATTTGGTAGTCATCAATATTTTCTACCCAAACGTTCAGCGAAAATTGTTGCTGAAAATGACCCCTGCAAAACATTTCTCTGTATGTGATATGGATACCAGAGGTTTTTAGAACTTTCCAAACGCTTTTTGAACTGACTTCAAACTGCAGTGCAATCTTCTTGGTACTATTTAAAGGATTTTCTTTTATCGCATGAAGTATAGCTTCTTTTGGTTTAGGCGTTGTTACACTTTCTGGTCTTCCACCATCTGTATTTTTATTAAAAGACCCAGTTTCACTTAATCTTGCATGTAGCGTAGAAAATGTTTTATTACATGGAATTACTCTGTTAGAATACCTGATCTAGTAAATTCTCCGTGCTTCTTTTGCATTTCCATTTGCTTATCCATAAATGAATATGGAATGGAATAACTGCTAATTAACAACTCTGAATTTTAGTGTGATAACAATTCTATTACTAGAAACTGATCTTCAAAGCAGGTAACTAGGTACTTAATTGGACTTGGCAATAACTTATTATAAAAAGCAGATATGGTATGCCTAAAATTTGACAATAAAAGTCAAAGCAGTTGAATGTTTAATTTCTAAATCTAAAAAAATAGTAAACCTATTGAAACCCGTGATTTTACAGATTTTAACCAGTTGCTTTCCCAATCGCCCCTAAAATAATTAAGTTAAATCAAATTACTCACTTAAAATAAAACGAATAAAAAACGAAGTACCTAGTTACGACAAATGATAAAGTTGGTTTTTTGATATTAATTTTTTTTTTTTCATGATGGGCGAGAGTGATGCATTTTTTTTCTCAAAAACGTAGCTAGATATAAAGAAAACACATGAAACCAAAAAGGGGTATTATTAGTTGCTTAATCGGAAAACAAATAAACTTACAAAAAAGTCAGTGACATCCGTTTTTTTCTTAATAATATTTGCTGTGGTGCCCACTGAGATGCAACTGGACCTAATAATTTCAATCTAGTGAGGGCTAAATGTTTAATAAAGAGTGATAAATAATATTAATTCATAAAAAAAGAACTTGGCCCTTATTTTACATAAGTGTTATTGGTAATTTTTTTTGAGTTTTATAAATGAAAAAAAAAATGGTTGAGGAGAAAGGGTAATCCTTTTCGTAATATGAGTTTTTTAAAAGTTTTACTTGCAAGGATAGACAAGTTTGTGTAATCCTGGATTTAAAGCTATTTTTTTCGAGTAGAATGAAATTTTGGGTTTGATAGGTAAAATGTAGCCATTTTCTATGTTTGGTGAATGAAATCCTGCGTGCAATTTAAATTGTAAGACAATTTTAACCTTGAAATCAGGGATAATCAAAACTTCTAAAATAACCTCCTTTGTTTTGCGGGATTCCGAATAAAAATGTGCAGTTTTCAGAGGTTCCCAATAATTTTAAAGAGGTAATGAGTCAGTTGTTAGTAAAATGGGCGTGTTTTAAAATCGAATATCTCAGAAACAGCTTAATATAACTTTTTCATTTTTTTCACAGAATACTTATGTATGTAACTTTCCATACAAATTCTCATAGCTCTATAAAGGACCATAACGTAGTTGTGAAAGTGAGAAAAACATTATATGTTTCATGTAAATACATTCATTGTGCGTCAGGCTGAAACTTGGCCTGGCGCATTACCGTGCGCCTAGAAATTTAAATGTTTGTTTTACTCCAGTTTCCATAAAAAAATCAAAAATAGCTATCAGTAAAATCCACCAATTTTTACTGAATTTTAATTCTACAATTTACGGTAAAACTAATACATACCATTCGGCATACTCGCATTAATACCTTGTCAATTTAGACAATTAAATCGGTTTCAATTGTAACTTGATTTATACCGGTCGTTAACCGTTCACATGCTATTGGTTGGTTGGCTCTCTCGTTGCCATTTTGTGAAAGAATCGTATTTAGTCGAGAAGAATGTGATAATTGTTTATCATGATATAAAAATTGACCATAATTATTAAGGTTTAACTAAAATATAGTGTTGCAGATTTAATTTTGAGTATGACGCATTTTACGTTTATTACTTTGCAGCTGAAAACCAGTTATTACCTTTTGTTTTTTACTTCGTCGTGTGACGTAAAACAGTCGGGCGTTGGCACTCGGTACTTTATAATATTTGTCTTCTTTAATTTAAAAAAAATACAGGTTTGGGCAGCATAACTTTCTTTTTCCAAAACTTAATAAAACGCATTGTATAAATCAGAAAGTTTTAATTTGGTTTTTACAATGTTGGTACATACCTAAAGTTTTGTTTTACATAGCTTTGAAGTCACGTAGGTGACGTCCCCCATTCTCGATACATTGAGCAAACCGATTTCTGGCGCGGTAGCATAACTTCCTTTTTTGATCAGGGGCGTTTTGCAATGGCCGGCACTATCTCCCGATTTATACGCTTGTAATTTTTTTCTATGGGGTTTTTTGAAATTCCGTGTTTATGTGAACCGTCCGAGGACCCTTTAGGATTTAAAGAACAACATCCAGGAAGAAATTGCCAACATAACGCCTGCTATGCTTGAGAATGGGGGACGTCACCTACGTGATTTGCTCTTCAAAGCTATGTAAAACAAAACTTTAGGTATGTACCAACATTGTAAAAACCAAATTAAAACTGTCTGATTTATACAATGCGTTTTATTAAGTTTTGAAAAAGGAAGTTAAGCTGCCGCAATTTAATTTAAAAAAAGAGGTAATTTTTAAATAAAAAAATCAACGTTTTTCTTGTTTTTAAAAAAAAAATAAACCAAAATCGCATTAAGTATGTATGTAGTAGTAATGTATTGGCGTAGATATAAGGTTATAAAGGCTCGTCAAAAAAATATGTTAAGTTTTTTCCCTTCTCATGATGGGCACCACCGTAATAAGAGAGATGCCAAATATTTTAAATTTTTAGAAAACGCTTGTTAGAATTGTAAGAAACACAATTTTAAAAATTAAAAAATTCTGTGCCCTTGTTTACGGCAAATCTTTGACAAGTTTTTTTTTAGTTTTAATGTGTTGGTAAAAGTTTTAATACTAATTTAGTAAATGACTAGTCAGTACAGGTATTGCCTAGTTATTTCCTATATCATTTTTAATATGTGTGTGTGTGTCTACCTAAGTTCTCTAAATATGGAAGAAATTTTAATTATTAATTTTATAAAAAAGTTATACTTTATAAAAAGTTCTGCTCCCTGCTAAATCACTGTTTTAGAATCATTCCTTCCTTCCTAAAATTATTTAAAAAATAACAAAATAATACTGATATTGCTAATTGAGATCACAAAATTTTGCGTTTGGAAATGTATAAAACTAAACCAGCTTTATTTTATAAATATTACATCCAAATAACTTAATTAATAATGAGCACTAAAATTTTAATGCCTATTTAATTCATTTTTTACATTTCCAAAAGTAGGGACTTTGTTATTGCATTTTGCAATATTATTATTATTTTGTAATTTTTAAATAATTTTAAGTGGAAAGCGATGATTATAAAACTAGTTTTACTTCTTTTATTGTAAGTAAGACTTGGTTATTAGTTATTACATTTTCAATGACGTAGCAAACATATACAATGTGGTTTTCTAAGTATCATATGTCAAGTATTAATTTTTTAATTTCGAGACAGTCCGCGATGACTTAAAGCTTAAATACTAATGCATCGTGAGTATAATTACTGGATTTTAAACAATCTGTGAATTTGCTTAATACAAGTAGGCATACGATATGCTGTGATGTAATTGTGTGTTACTCTAGGATTTTTCAACTAAATAACCTTTTTATATTAGTAAAATTACTCTTAATAAACAATATTTTATAAATATGTTTATTTTTTATCCTCATACTGTCACAAACAAAACATGTTTACAGAATACTCAATAGGCTGTTATGTAGAGCTTTAATTTTGATGGTTTTTAAAATTAAAGCACAAAGTGTTAGAAACATATACTTTCTTTGCTTTTCTACGTTATAAATCATTTAGGCGATAATGCGATACTATATTGTTAGATTTATAGGTGTATTAATGAAATCATTAGTTCATAAATATTGTTGTAATTGTTTACATAGATGTATGGCTCCAATTTTTTGGGTTCTAAAATCAACATGATTTATTTTTTTTTGAGTTGTCAAATATTTTTATTCCTAAAGTTTATTAAAAATAGAATAATTTAAAAAAATTAAAAATGCCAATTTTACGATTTTTTTTTTGTAAAAAATACAAATATTGATATTTTTTTACACGTAGAATATGAAAAAAATTTCTAGAAATTGGTAAACTTGAATAAATGCTTTTTATTGACGAAAAACTTAAAAGATACCCATTTTTTAATTTCAAAACTAAAATTAACACCGGATTTTTTTTTTATTTTACTTTGAAGATTCGTATACCCCCCAAAAAAAAACCAAATTTAAGAAAAAACATGTCAATATCTCTATTTTTTTATTTTTTATAATTAAAAACAGATGGAGCTACACATCTAAAAAAATTACCAAATATTTTAGCAGTAATAACAAATCTATAAATTTATATTTGAAATCTCGTTTGTTTTAGTATGTTCTCGTTGGGATAACTCGCTTTATCTCTAAAAAGGGAAAATTGGAGGTTCGGGGTAAAGCAACTAAGCCTTTCAGCTTTGGGGCCCCCTATAAACTGGCAAATTACCTGAAACACAAAAAAGAAAAACTCCCCAAAATCCCACAAAATTTAAAATACTAATCTACGTTTCGGTGGCAAGTCGGCCACCGTTGTCAAGATAAAATTAAAAGAAAAAAAAAATTAACTAAATTTTTAAGAAAATTTTGGATTAAAAAGTTATGAAATTCTGACAGCTTTTTAAAATTTACGACGTTTTGTCATAACCAAAACATACTAAAACATGAATCCGCCACAAAACTATAAAACATACACTCCTGGACATAAAAAACCAGACAAAGAAAATTTTTTGGGGGATTATCTTAAATAACTTTATTGTTATTTAATTTTTGTGTCTTTTTGGGGGAACCATCATTCAATTCTTTTTTTATCCGGACTTAAAAAATTTAAAATGGGCTTGGTGTATACAAGATACAAAAAAAAGTCATTTGTCCAAAATTTTAAAAAAACCCCAAAATAAATACAATCAAATGCCATAATGATGAATAAAACTTTAAATCACCTATTTTCTTAACATTCCACGTTTTGTATCATATCCATTTTTTTATTCTTAATGAAAACACAATTTTTTTTTAAGAAAAAATATGCAATTTATAACAATAACTTTAAAAAAAAAAAAAAAAAAAAAAAAAAAAAAAAAAAAATTTAAAGGAAAAAAACTAAAAACCAAAAAAATGGGTTAAAAATTTTTTTTTTTTTTTTTAAAAAAGGGTTTTTTTTTTTTCCCTTTTTTTTTTAAAAAAATTTAAAAAAACCCCCTTTTTTTTTTTTTTGGCCAAACCAAAAAAAAATTAAAATTTTCCCTTTTTTTGGGGATTTAAAGTAAAAAAAATTTTTAAAAAAAAATTTTTTTTTTTTTTTAAAAATTTTTTTTTTTTTTTAAAAAATTGGAAAAAAAATGGGGGCCCTTTTTTAGGGGAAAAAAAATTTTTTAAAAAAAAACAAAAAATTTTTTAAAAAAAAAAAAATTTTTTAAAAAAAAATTTTTTTTAAAATTTTAAAAAAAAAAAAATTTTTTTTAAAAAAAAAATTTTTTTTAAAAAACTTTTTTTTTTTTTTTTAAAAAAAATTTCCCCCCTTTTTTTAAAAAAAAAGAAAAAAAAAAAAAAAAAAAAAAAAAAAAAATAAAAAAAATTTTTAAATTTTTTTTACAAATTTTTTTTTTATTTCCAAAAAACAAAAATTAAAAATAAAAAAAAATTTTTAAATTTTTAAAAAAAAAAAAAAAAAAATTTTTTAAAACCTTTTTAAAAAATTTTTAAAAAATTTTTAAAAAAAAAACAAAAAAAAAAGGGGGGGTTAAAAAAAATTTTTTTTTTTTTTTTTTTGAAATTTTGGGTTTTTCCCCTTAAAAAAAAAAAAAAAATTTTTTTTTTTTTTAAATTTTTTGGAAATTTTTTAAAAAATCTTTTGGCCATTTTTCCCGATAATCATTGACAACTCGCAAAAATTGAGGCCGGGATTATCAGCTAAACATTGACTATTTGTTCAATGTAATAGCATGAGCAATATCTTCAGGTCACAAAAAAAATGCAAATGACATCCTACACTTTTTTTGGGGAAAAAAAAAAACAATATAGAAAATAATTGTTAAGTAACTATGCAATATAATGTTGTAAATTGCATATTTTTCTTTAAAAATTTGTGTTTCTTTTTAAGAATAAAGATATGGATATGAATCAAAAAGTAAAATGTTATGAAAAAATGTGTTTTTAAAAAAATCCTAAAATATTTATCATTAATTCTTCCACAGGGGTTTTTTTAAAACCCCCAAAACCCTTTTTAAATTTTTTTGGAAACTCGGTATTAAATGAGAATCAGGATGATGGTGTTTACAACTTGACACAAAATTATTAGAATTGAAAAAAAAATTTTTTTGACTGAATTTAAACAAAAATTTCTTTGTCCGGTTTTTTTATGTCCAGTAGTATATTTACAATAAAAATATGGTAAAACCTGCTAGCTGGTTTCACAATCCGCTCGTCTATAATTATTTTGCCGTACACCAGACAAATCAATGTGTTTACTTGTTAATTCTAGGCCTTTATCAATTTGTAACGATTAGTTTTAGCACCGTTCCATTAACTAGACTAATAGTTTTGTTAGCTTTGCTGGTTGATGCTTTTAACAATATGGATTCTATCGTTTTACAATCACTATTTGCCAGGAAAATGAATATGTCGTGTATGATTTGTGTGTTCATATATTGATAAATTGCAATTGGAAATGAAAACTATATTTTTATAAATGGGGATACTTTAATTTTATTAGATTGAGAAGCTTATAAGTTATTTTTTCCAAAAGAAATAATAATATTTCTTGTTATAGGTGGTGCTGGAAGTAGTGGTGAAGCAGACTCTGAATCGGCAGCATCGAAAAGAAGACGAAGTCGAACCAATTTTAATAGTTGGCAATTAGAAGAGTTAGAAAGAGCCTTTATAGCGAGTCACTATCCAGACGTGTTTATGAGGGAGGCTTTAGCGATGAGACTGGACCTTAAGGAGAGTAGAGTGGCGGTAAGTTGGGAACACATTTTATAAACGTTCATGTACATATTACTATTTTACTGTTAAATTAAGTACTGGTGGACAACAACAACAAGTTTTTTATAAAGCTTTTAAAAAATTAATCAAAATTTACTATCACAATAATAATTATAATATTTACAAAAAAAAAATAGGCGGTACTACTTGTAAATAAAGCCATTACGAATTATCATTTTAATAATAATTTAACTAAATCACTATTAAAATAATGATGTAATTAGAGTAAATTTAATGTATATGTTACAGGAAAAGTAGATTCTCCAGTAAGAATTGACTTGGCCTAGGTAAAGTCGACTATTACTGGTCTTTTAAGTAAAAGCTAATTAAAAGCAAAAAATGATAAATTTTGATTAACATTCACTAGCCAGAGTTAACTATACCTAGGAAAGTATACTCTTACTGCCTTAAATTAGTAAAAGTTGACTTTTTGCAAAAAAAACGGTCTATTACCTAATAAAAAAAAACAAATAAAAAGCAAAGTCTTTATAATAAAAATGTTTGTTAAAAAATATTTATTATACAAGGAGCATTTTATTTCGGTTCAGTTCAGTTAAGTTCCTACTGTTAGTTATTTGTCAGGTCTGAAATATAATTGGGTAAAATTAAAAACCGCTTTAACTAACCATGATCAACCAGACCTGAGGGCTTTTGAATTAGTCTAAATAATCCCTACGTAGGAGTTCCTACGTAGGGATTATATGGGGGGCTGGAATAGTTAACTCTTCCTAGGTAAAATTGATCTGCTTATTTCCAATCAACTTTTACTGGTACTTTTAGCAAGGGTTTACTTTTCCTAGGCAGAGTCAACTCTCCGCAATATATATTTTAATTAACAAAGGGCAAATGACCCAATCAATGAAACATCAATAGTTATTATTACAAATAACCAATACAAGTACAATTAAGGTTTCTTTTTAAGAAAAAAGGTATTAAGAACTCTGTGATTTAGCTTTCTGAAATATGGCAGCGGAAGACAAATAAGTTAAAAAAACTATAGAACCAAACCATTAAATTATTTTTCATAATATCTAAATCCGCCCTGCAGTCAATCAGTTTACCTAAATAATCATTCCGAGGTAAAGAGTCAGTTAATAAAATTGCCCTGTAGTTGGTCATAGTGGGCTAGTGCTATGCAAATGTAGATTCCATGGTAGATAGATTAGCCGGATGACAGCATAGCAAGTGTTGATCTTGCTTACATTTTCTACAAAGTGGCTATTTTTAAAACATCTCGGTATGTGTAAGTTGTTTAAGCTAAAAGTTATCTTTCAGATCTTAAATCGGTTCTAAGTGACAACCTGGTCCATAAGGGCGAAAGGGTTGTAGCCTTCCGAGACAAAATGTAAATAACCAATAAATCAGAAATGATATTTTAAATTAAATAAATCAATTCACAAAATTAATAAAAGTCTTGATTTTAAATTAACAATTTACCGATTTTTTACGTGGCGGGAATTATTTTCGCCATGACCTTCCCCCTGAACCTGCGGCCTCCGCAGCCGCTGCGTCAGATACCCCCACCGCACTGGCGAGGCTTTTTTATACGGGACTTAAGACGCGAGAAAGATATATTTTATTCCGCCTTGACCAGTACCATTTTAATTGATTGCATGGCATAATTCGCTCGCTGACACAGAACATATAAAATCGCTTGGTAGACCTATTCCAGATCTGAAGCTTACTTAGGCTGAAAAATTAACAAAGAGCAGTTGTTATAAAAGGCATTTTAAGAAATACATTTACAAAAAAAAATAAGTGAGGGGGCTGTAGCACATTAAACGCCTTATTTTGTTTTAAGTGTTTATTGTTTGATTCAGACGAGGCTAGACAAATAGATTGTCGTAGCACACATATTTTTATTTCTATACATACATAAAACTAAATGTTTTGTATTAATATAAAAAACACCTCAAAAATGTATTGCCTGATGTTGCTTTTTAAAAAAGCTTCCCGATGTACTAAGGCACGGACCAGGACAACCATCTTTTTTTAGAGTATGCACTTCTTTTATCTTTTCGTCCCAAGTTTTTTAAATAGCTTAGAACCATAATTATGTTTGTTGTTCCGATGAAAGTCTACCAACAGTAATCATCGACTTTTAAAAGTAGGTTCAAAAGACCTTGACTTTCTTTTTTGAAGAGAAGAAAGAAGTTGTCACTATTTTGTATACTCTTTGTGTATCTCTAATCAGAACCAGCTTAGAATACTGTTTCCACTTTTGAGAAATGACATCTCCCGCAACTTTTAGTGTTCTTGATTCAAACCAAAGAAGAACTCTTCCTTGTTTTACTTTTTAAGGACTGAACTCTTACAAGAAATCTTTCTTTTCTTGTCCATTGACAAGCTGTAAAAGACGCTCTTGTACAAGTATTTTCACAAGTTCTGGTCCAAGGAATTATCAAGATATTTTCTTCCCTAGTAGATTTTAATAGAGGAAGATAGTGCATCTCTTTACAATCTATCTGGAGTCATCCCTGTGTCTAAACTGTGGAACTGCTGCCTTCACAGGTCGTCCTTCCTCCCCAAACTTCCAAATCTTTAAGTGCCGTGTTAATGATATGCCTCTCACTTCACTTAAGACACCCACGGTATGTTGGTACTTAGGCTTTAAGCTTTCGTGGACTATCCTTAAATAAAAAGAATAGTTTTTGAACTAACAAGAACTAACCAAATAAACCTTTTCCCCTTTTAAAATAGCCCTATGTCACATTTATGCTGATTCAAATCAGGTTTGTACCCTCTGATAAAGATATTATATTTCAGCCTACGCATTAAACCTTTAATCTCGCAAACACTTTAAATCGCAATTTACAGTGGCGCAATTTATAATCATTAATACGCGCTGCTTAAAATTCAATATACAATAAATACGGCAACAAATTGCGCGCAGCTCTAAACGACTTTCAATGGAGAAACCAATAAGATATTAATCAAGGCGGCCACTTGCCAACTTGTAAGGCAAGTCGCGATTTATTTTGCCAATAAAGTGGTTGGTAGTTAATACCGAGTTAATACCTTGAATTTGAATTGATCGTGAATTAAAATCTTTGTAATGTGGTGGAATTAAACGGCATAAGAACGAGGTAAGGTAGCGCCTAATAATAGGTTTAGGTTTGCTGAAGTTATGTGAATACTAATACACATTAATATGAGTAATGTGGACAGTTCACAAATATGGATTTTATGTAATAATAAGATATAAAGAGAGGTGGAAAGGGAAATCTTTACGCAATATTTTCAGTGAAATTCTATTATTAGAAATAGCAAACAGTTCCCTTTTGCGAAGCGGTCCGATTGTATTAAAAAGGACTTTTCACAAACATGCCTATTTTTGTACATAAGGCTTGGTTTACTTCTGTACGTGTGTTTATAACAAAATTTTCAAGTGATATAAAATCCGTAATATTTTTAAAAACAGTCCGCCTAATTTGTTTAAGTTGTCGGTAAAGAAACGTAAAAAAATCAAATTACCAAGACTGACTTTTCAAAGTGGCCAAGGTACAGAGATAACAGTAGCAATCAAAACAACCCCAACAGCAGCCATGCAGTGTCTCTTGGACCTTCCACCACTTAACTTGTGATGGAAGAGGCAAGAATGGGCTACTTCGCTGCAACAAAAACTAACTGGTGTCTACGCTAGTTTGGGACATAACGACATAAAAAGTCAGGTTGGTGACATCATCCTGGATATGAGAACAGACCAGATGTTTTCCCAATACTTATTTAACAAAAACTTCAGGTAAAAGTTCCAAATCGAAGTGAGTGGCAACAACCCATTATCCCCAGCACGGTTGGAGACATCATCTGGTATACAGATGAATCCAAAACCGAGCAGAGAACTGAAGCGGGCGTGCACAGTGAAATGAGAAACTCACAATTCACCATTCTACTAGGAACACACAGTTCTGTATTTCAAACGGAAATATACGCCTTACTGCACTGTGCAAAAGAAAATAACAGGAGGGCTTATAAAAACAAGTGGATCTGCATAATAACAGACAGCCATGCGTCACTAAGGGCACTAATAAACCACAAGGTAACGTCCAAGCTGACATGGGTATGTCAAAAAGAACTTGAAGTCCTGGAAGAACGCAACAGGGTAACTCGGGCATAAAAGGCAAAGAAAAAGCGGTTGAGTAAGCCAGACAGGGATAATCCACACCATACTTTGGACCAGAACCTGCCTTTGGAGTGACCACAGCACGAGGGCAAACCAGGGAATGGATCCGAAACAAACACGAGGAATACTAGGAAAGCATCAGTAGAATTAGGCATAGAAAAGGCATTTAAGGGGCTCATCCAAAAAAACGAAGGAAGAACTACTCAGACAAAGTAGGAAAAGACTTCGCAGAACAGTAGGGCTGCTAACAGGACACAATAACCTAAGAGGACACCTACACAAGATAGGCTCTTACAATGGGGACCCAAGTTGCAGAAAGTGCAACGAGGGGGAGGAAACAGCCAACATATCCTATGCGCATGTGAAGCGTTGAATTACAAAAGACAGGCATTATTTGGGCAACCGAAAATAAGCCCACAGGAATATATCAACCAACCAGTTTCGGGGTTTTACAGATTGTAGAAGGAACAAAACTAATGGAAATTTAATACGAAATTAAAGATAATGGGAGATTAGGCACGAAAAACCTAAGATGCTTGTGAGGCTCTGGTGGTAAATCAGGACGACTTCCAGAGAAGAAAAAGAAAAAGAAATAGTTTTACAAAAAAATAATCATAGGCAAAGGTACATACATGTTATTAAATTCAATCCCATTTTCATGTTTGTATAGCACTGATTTAAGCAGCAATCTATGTAATCAATTTATCACTTTAAAACTATAGCCTTAATAAGAAATTTTCACAATTAAGGATCTTGCTGACCTGATAATAATTAAATACCAGTATGTTTTCAGATTTCTTATAAATTATAACGGCTTGTATCTTGTTTTTTACTTTACCTGTTACCTTTGCAACGGCCAAAATGAGTTTCTCCAAGTTGAAAACATTAAAGAACTATCTACAAAGCTCAATGTCACAAGAGAGTTATCAAATTAGGCTCTTATAGCCATTGAGAAAGATCAGGATAACATGCTTAAGTACCCTGAAGAAAAAATAGTTTCTACAAAAAAATCAATCATACGTAAAGGTACATACATGTTGTTAAATTTATCAGATGATTTTGCGCTAAAATCTATCTTGACGTTAAACTAGATTACCGCTTTTTTTCGGATGGATCCGCTTAACCGCTATGTTAGAAAGTCCTTATTACCTTTGGTCACTTCCAAGTAAGTTTCATTATACGGATATTTGAAACGTTTGTTCGTTATGTGTCAGAAGAAGGTTTTTTTACGTTAAATAAAATAAATATTTAAACATCTGATTTTTTACAAATATTCTTTTTATAAAATGTCACAAAACACAATGCAAAACAAAAATTTTAACCATAAATTTTCTTGAAACAGCTGACTTCCCCAACGACTATATACTACAGGACTGCTCAGTTGGCGGAATTTGTCTGCCAAGGTCAAATTTGCTCTGACGTCACCACCGGTGCTGGCTAGTGCTGGGCTATCGACACAAAACATTGATGTTGATCTCTTAATCACTCAAAAAATTATTATTTTATTTTTAGAGCTAGAAAAATTAGGTTTAAAACTTTTTTTTATAATATTAAACGTTGAAAGGTAAACATCGATGTTAATGTCATCTAACATCCATGTTAAATACATCGAACATCGGTAACGAAACATCGATCATCGTCGCCAAGCATTATTTAGCACCGGTGGTGACGTCACAGCCGCTGCCCGCTTCTCCTAAATGTTCTAACGTACGTTAAATGAAACTGAGCAGTCCTTTAGTATATAGCCGTTGTGACTTGCCCGCTTAGGTCCTATCCTCACGAAGCTATATGACATCAGCAAGACATACAAGCGATATATCTCTAGGATGTTTTAATCGTGTATTTAAATCAACGACTCTACACAATGCGGTACAACAAAGAAGCAATAGGACTCCTCAGCGACATGTTGCTTGTTAACATTTCTTTTTAGGTGCTTATCAACATTTTTCGCGCACATAGCACATTTTGTGAAATAATTATTAGTGAAAATGATCAGCAAACGATTTATCCACATATATTTTATCGCCTTGTGTGAATAGTTCATGTTGGATAAATTTTTTAGTTGCTTGTTTGTGTCGTGTAGAGCCGACATATTATCTTTCTTCATCGCTTTTTCATCGATGAATTTAAACGGCTTGATAAAACTGCAAATAGTACGCATGGTTCATCGATTATTAAAACACGCCTTACGTCTATCTAAAGATCCTCTATGTTAAGCAATCTTAGAAAGTTTGTTTCTAAATAAAACACATTGTATAAAATCATTGCACAACCTATAAGAAATCCCTTCTTTTACCAAGCATCAAACCATAAAAATATCTTGGGGTAATTTTTGCACCTGTTCATTTTGGGCCATGTCTCGATTTCGGCGAAGTTTTTCGTCATTAGAGCGAGTGTTATGATGTCTTTATCTTGCACATTAACATAACTGCTACCATTAAAGCGGTGAAACAGAGAGAAAACAAGACACCGACCGGCGCAAAAATTAATGAAAATTAGCCTGCTCGTTTGGCCAATATTGCTTGCCTGCACGCCACCATGCAGGACCGGATTATGTTCCACAAAAAACAAGTTATATTAATTATTTATTTATTAATTATTTAGCTCATTTTTTTAATCTACCAAAATAGTTATTTAACAAACAAGGGCGATTGATGATCGAGGCCATTTAACGCGCGAGCTTAGCGAGCGCCTTAAGGGTTCAGATCATTAATCGCTAATTAATACTCGAGTTAGTTAAAATATTTATTGCGATCGTTTTGTTTTTAAATTGTTGAAATAATAATTTTTCTTAAATGTTTTTCGGGATGTGTTGTAGTTCTAGGCAACCAACTTGGCAGGTTTTAAATAAACACAGTGTTTGTTTTGTGTATTTTTAGTAGACTAAACTACAGCCCTTTATTAATAGAAAGTCATGCATTAATCACGACTATTAATGAATGATTTTATGTACGTTAATAATACTTATACAGTATGTCCACGGAAAAGCTGTTGAAGAGAAAAAACTTTTTATTTTTGATTTTATCGAAAAAAGCTGCTTTTGATAAAAAAATTTGCTACTTCTTAGAGTAAGATTGGGATAGAAACATTTAACATATTTTATACGCGATGTTTAGAAAATTGAAAAAACTTAAAATGGTACAAAAGTAAAGTGCATTTATTTGAGAATATATGGAAATTTACTGGGAAAAGTTGTTCAAAAGTAAAAGATAGTTCCTAATACCAATTTTCGAGAAAATCGGCCTACTTTTATTAATTTGTAATAAAAATGATTTTAATATCAAATAACTAATTCCAAATTACCAACTCATTTTTGTACTAGTAGGCGTTGATAGTGACAAGCTTTATTGACACTTCGCTTTTATAATTCATTAGCCGTAGTATCGTCAGCTTTAAATGCTTACTTTACAGCAAAAAATTTGATAAATTGATAATAAAAATTTAAATTGATATTAAAATAAATTTAATTACAAATAAATAAAAGTAGTTCGATTTTTTCGAAAATTTGTATTTATAAGTATCTTTTACTTTTGAACAACTTTTTCTTGTAACTTATTTCCATATCTTCTCAAATAAATGCACTTTACTCTTGTACCATTTTAAGTTTTTTCAATTTTCTGAACACCGCGTATAAAATATGTTAAATGTTTCTATCCCAATCTTACTTTAAGAAGTAGAATTTTTTTATCAAGAGTAGCTTTTTTCAATAAAATCAAAAATAAAAAAGTTTTCCCTTTTCAACACCTTTTCCGTGGACATACTGTATATAAACGATCAGCATTTAATTTAATTTATATTCAAGATTATTAAAATAAAAATGATCTTTCTATGAATGGAGCTGAGTACCTACATCAAAGCATAGCAATTTAACAAACCAGGGCCTTAACAGATTGAGCCATTGCAATAACTTATATGTTTATACAGACTATATTTCTTTTGAATAAACAAATTTTTGCACAATAAGTTGACAACGATTTCTTTAATATTATATTAATTCCTTATAATATATTTACATCTTTTTTCTAATTTCTTTTAAAGCCTTTAATATTCTCAGTTAGAGTGATATTAACTAAAATATTCCTTCTTAAAAACCGCTTTAATTTGACAATTGGGGATCTAAATACATTAAAAGATTCAATTTTTATTTAAATTTTAAAAAATATTTCTTTTAAATAAACAAATTTTTGCACGAGAATTTGGCAAGTTGACAATATATTTAAATCTATTTTTTTTTTATTTGTTTAAAAGCTTTTAATATTCTTATTTAGAGTGATTCACTAAAATATTTTTAATTTAAAACCGCTTTAATTTGACAGCTAAGGACCTAAATTGAACAATTTTTATTTAAATAACTTTAAAAAACTATAAAATGTAGGGTTATAAATAAATTAACGTATATACCAATAGAAAAACAGGATAGTACTTAAATATTGCAGAAAGTCACTTTTTTACAAATGTTAAGGCATAACTTTTAAATCCCTAACTTATTTATTTCACCTGTAAAGGTTTATTTGGTAAAAAACTGTAATAATATTCAAGGGCGGATCCTCCCCTTTCTAGACAGGTTTGTATAGAAACGCAAAAATGCAAAAAAAAAAACAAAAAACATAAATTAAGAGCAAAATTATGCGAATAGTAAGATCAGGATAGCAGTCAGAAAAGAAATCCAAAAAAGTTAACGAGGTGTAAGACTTAAAAAAATGTATAGGTGATCTATCAGAAGATGGTTAAAACATATTTGTATTTTTTTAACAATTCTATAAGTAAACTTGTGGTAGAAAAGTTAACATAGAACTCAAAAAATGAATTTAACTCATTCCACGTCTATGAGTGCTCATGAACCATTAAATACGTTCAATTCAGCAATATATCCACAAATCCACCACTTTCTTAGAATTTTAGTTACTGAACTGGTCAGTAATGCTTTTTCAAAGAACATTTTTGTCAATCAGAAGGTTTAACACCTGGTTAAGACCTTACAATGATCCAGAAAAAGCTTACAGAATTAGCGTAACTTAACATTTATAAACACAATAATGAAATAATTGATATGCAAAAAAACATCTATTATTTTTTTATTTAAACTTTAGTTGTAAAATATAACATTAATATCCCTTTCTTGACGAGATAATAAATATGCAATAAAATGTATTCAAATGTATGGTGTTATTTACTACAAACATATGATTACAGAATTTAAAAATTAACATCGAAAATTTTTGAAAAAGCGGTCGGCAATTCTTATTTTTGCACAATAAAATCCTAGATCTGGTAATAGTCACGCAATCATTACATACATACAGCTTTTAAAATATATCCATGATCCCACCCATGATCCTCTCTTAATTTTTTTTTCGGATTTGCCCTTGATATCATCATTAACCAGTGTCCATGTACCAACGAGATTCTGAACAATTTTAATTAAAAAAAAGACTTTTTTTATTAATTTTTTTTTAAATAAAAATGCTTTAATAGTATGTAAATCACAGTAAGATATTCTTGGACCAAATAACTAGCTCAGCCATTATGGTAGTGCAAAAAATCTTTTTTGTTAAATTGTGATTTTATTACTACTTAATTAAATTAAAATGTAGAAATGACTGGGAACTGAATGGTTATATTTTACTGTTTTAGTTTTTGTTAGTTTTTAATTAGTGTTGTGAACCTTTGTAAAATGTATGTTTTTTGTGTTTTGACGCAGTTTACCATGTGCAAAAGTGATATATAAAACTGACCCTCGATAATGGTTGTTTAACCGAAACGCGTCGGGTCCCTTAAGAAATTAAACCTTTTTAGTGAAGATAGGGTCTTTTATTTATAACAAATATGAATCGACTTCACCCTGGAGACGAACTCAAAAAAAAAATCCAAGTATGTAATAATATACAGGGTATCTCATTTAAAAAATTGAAAATTAAGTCCGTTTCCGCTGAAACAGGAAGTCAGCGAAAATCACGTGACTTGACAGAAAATGTCAAATTTGGCGTTATATAATATTTCCAGGTTTTATCTTTTAATATTGAAAAGTACAGAATGCAACTGGATCACCCGGTATATTTTATTAAAGGTAGTTGCTGCAAAATTTTTCCAGGCAGCCCGGCTGTAATCTATTTTACTATTATATATTTTTATGAAAATTAGTTGTGGTTAGTTTATCAAAAAACAGATACTTGCAGATTTAAGCGGCCAGATGTACCATTACAAATATGTTTTTTATTTTATTACAAAATATTCCTTGGGTTACTTGCCAGACATGCAAGATGAAATCGCTTCAGTCCAGGTCCCAGGGTATAGACTAGTGCATGCACAGTGTGTACAGTGGTTTACAAACTTGCAAATCACCCGAGTAAATCTTTAAAAATCCTTTGAAAATCAAATGAATCTATTAATAGTTCTAAAAGAAAGTGTTTTTATATTAATAAATAGAAATAAGTAACACACTAATATGACATTATTTAAATAATACTTGGTTTTATTTCCCTAATGCTAAGTTACTTTCAAGAAACCTTAAAATCAACTAACAAGTTATTCTGTCATTTAAAAATGTCCTAAATTTAAAAAAAGGTTCAAGTATTAAAATTTTCTAACGTATTTTTTTATTTTAATTGTTTTTATTTCCACTGTTAAATTTATTTTGTATCTTAAAAATGACGACCGACTTGTAACCAAAACGTTAATAAGTTTCTGTGGTTTTGAGCGGCTATTTTGAAAACCTTTTTTAGGTGATCTGCAAGTTTGTAAGTTTAGTTGATTTTAGTCCATATCCTGATACCTGGACCAAAGCAAACCCTTCTTGCAAGTTTGGCGAGTAACCTAAAGAATATTTTGTATTAATAAGTGAATCAGTCACTATAAAATATATTCCTAATCTTTTGTCTTATTAGCATGGCTTTTTTGTGTTTATTTTCTGGCATTTATAGGCAAAATTAACTAGTCACTTATTTGCGAAAAACAAATTTGATTTAAAAAGTTACTTAATAAAATAAAAACGTAACATTCTACTTCTTGCTTACTCGAACAACTAAGTAAGCTAGTTGTGGTATATTTAATGTTTTATATTTTATATAACAAAATTATACTTAAGCCATCTAACTTTATCTTCATTAACTGCTTAAAATACTATTCTTTTGCTGAATAACAGCAGAACAATGTCTTATTATGTTTCTTAATATATTCGCAAAACTTTATATTATTCTAGGAAATCTCATAAATTATTAAGAATAGATAAACAAATATGTAGGTTCCATAGAAATTCTATTTTATGTCCTATTATTTAGTGAGCAATAAAAAGTTAAGTCATGTTAATATTTGTTCTTTAAAAGGCGAAAATGCAACGGTTAAAGTGTGTACTATATAATGGGGTTATGAAAGTAATTATTTGTAAAATATTACTTTACCCCGACTTAAAAAAAAAAAATAATTTATCCTATTCTTATCTGTATACTCTATATGTATTCAAATCCCACCCTGCTTTATCTAGAATATGGCGTTTCATACAACTTTCAGCATTCTTTATTTCATTTAAGAAAGAGCTATTAGCCTTTTTAATAACCCTACTTTTACAAGTTTCCTTTCCTTGTAAAAGAGCTTTTTTTTGTATTTTATAGCTTCGTCTCCGAGAAATTAAAACATATTTTTTTTTCTCCTTGCTGCTCCCAATAGAGCGACACAAAGTGCCACTTTTAGGAATCCCTTCACGATTCAACAGGAGAGGCCCCGAACTTCCTGTTTTGTTTGTTTTTTTTTTCCTATCCTAGTCTAGAAGCCCGCATTCGAGGGTTTTTTGACGGTTGATAAAAAAAACATAAAAAAATTCAACAAAAAAAAAACATATTTCACAAATTTACACGCTGTTGAAGTAGAGGAGGAAAAAGAGCGTGTCTATCTTGTCACGATTCCCTATCTTCTGGTCATCTGAAAAATGAAAAAATGGTAGATTTTTTATCAGTACAAAGGTCATTATGGCAGAAACCAGGAAACACGTAAAAAACACACAAAATTTTCTCAAAAAAGATTGAAAATTTCGACATTTTGTTGGTTCCTGCCATAGAGGAATATATAAAGAAAATTCATGCTAATTTTCGGTCAATTAGAACTTGAGATCTTGTGACAAACGTTTTAAAAAACGTAATTTCGGGAAAAACGCGTTTAAAGTTAAGTTTCAGAAAGTCAAACAGAACAGAACACATAACTGACATTTTTTAATCAGCGATTCCGGCTGCCTATATCAGGCCTTCTTCTACCTCAAATTGACTATTTAACGAATTTCTCTCCGAAAGACGAGTACTTTTTCCTTCTTTTGAAGCTCGAAACTCAAAACTTTTGATTCTAGCTTCAATGCGCCGAACAACAACTTTAGCTATAACTTTTAAAATAATTCGAATTTCGAAAAATCCTTTTAAGCAGATATTCTTAAATATCTAAACTATCGAGATATGAAAAAAAACGATTTTTTTAACTTTCTAGACTAATATAATCCCCTTAAGTGTCCAGCATATGGAACTTTTTGCTTGTAGAGGTCTTTTCTTTCCCTTCAAACCTCTAAATATTAAGTATCGTATTAACAAATTACCTCTGCTTCACCTAAGACATAAAATTTTACGTCCCATGTAAAGGGTTTTTCAATAAGAATGATATGATTTTGTAATGATGTAGTAACCATGGTAATAAAGTTATACCTGTCACTAGTTGTCATTTATGTTCAGTCAACTCTAACAATTTACTATGGCTAAATACTCGCTCCAAGAACGTCTGGTTATTGTCCAAAAATTTTACGAAAATGGTCGTTCTTTTGTAAACACTTTTCGCGCACTTCGCGGAAATTTTGGTATAAATTTCTGTGCTTGCCATTCGTTGCATCGTTGAGAAATTTGAAAGTAATTTTACTCTTCACGATGTAAAAACTCCAGTAAGACGCCAAAATGCCAGAACTGTTGAGAATGTTGCTGCTGTAAAAGATAGTGTTGCAAAAGATCCAAATTTATCAATTCTTGTCGTGCTCAAGAGTTAGGACTTAAAAAAACAACTTGGCAAATTTTGCAAAAAGATTTAAATTTACACCCGTATAAGATAGTTTTGACCCAAAAACTGAAGCCACTGGACTTGGAGTTTGGAACGATTTGAACGGTATCACAATCTTGCCGGAAAAATTATCTTTTCAGATAAAGCTTATTTTTGGTTAAGTGGATACGTAAATAAGCAAAATTGCCGTTTCTAGTGTAAAAAGATACACAACAGATTCACACGAAGTCTTTGCATCACCTAAAGGTACCTGTGTGGTGTGGTTTATGGCATGGTTGTATCGTTGGACCATTTTTTTCCAAAATGAGGTTAAAGATTTCGTTACAGTGAATGGTAAATGATATCGACAGATGACGACAATTTTTTATGGCCAAATTTGAATGCGCTCGATTTAGAAGATGTCACACTACTGAAACTGTCGTCATATTGCAAAAAAAGTTTGGTAAAAGGATAATTTCAAGAAATGCAACTGTTGCCTGGCCACCAAGAAGCTGTGATTTAACTCCTTTAGATTACTTTTTGTAAGGTTATTTAAAATCTAAGGTTTATGCAAACAGGCCACAAACCCTTGATGTTTTGAGATTGAACATTGAACGCTGCTACAGATCAGCCGATATTGGACAAATTTTTAAAGACATCGATTTACTGTGTCAAAACATTGACATTAACGACTGTATTTAAAAATAAAGAATTTGGTTATATCTAAAATCATTTATATTTTATTTAATTTTAAAATCATATCGTTCTTATTTAAAAACCTTTTATAAGTTTCTCCATGGGCCAATCCACTCCTGTTTGACCTGCCTTATACCCCGATACGGCCTTACCGTAATTAACATGGTAATTTGGGGGCGTCATGTTGGCAGTAAGTTTCTATGGCGTGTAGTGGCTAGCCTGCTCGCACCTACAGCTCTATTTTATAGCTTGATAGAGCCCGTTCTACCTCAGGAGCCGACTATAATTGAGCGATATACATATAAATTGATTGCTGAATTTATGAGGCTAGCGTTAAATTGTTACGACTTATTTATGCCATGAATTTGTGCTTTTTTGTTATTTGCTGTAAAATGAGGTTCTTTATGTTAAATGAACCAAAAATATAGGACATGCATTTTATTAGTTGTAGTACAAGTGTCAATGTAATATAATTTTAGTGACGCAAAATTCTATAAAAGAAAAAAAATAAAGGAAGAATAAAAAAATAAAACTAATTTATAACAACAATAATTTAAGGCAAACAGTTTTATTAAAACTAAGCTGTTGTCAATAATCAGTTTTTAAAAATGTTTGGATTAATATATCAAATACGTATACCATACAAAATATAATAATCGATAAAATAAAACAATCATCTAAACAAGATTGTATAATAATTAAAACGTTTTTACATCATCACAAAACACACCTATAGATGGCAAAACAAGAAACAAAATCGCTTAATAAAGATTTCGATCATTAATTTTAGGTTCACCTAATTGGTTTTACACTTTTATCGATTTTAATTATTAACTCTTAATTGATTTACCCGTTTCAAGAATAGATTTTATTTTGATTTGAACACACAAATCAAAACGTTTGATATAAATTATAAATAATTTATTCACCGTAATAAATTATTTTCAATTTGCTTATTAATTACAAAATGCTAAATTGGGATAAATATAGCTGTTGTGTATGATTTATAATGTACAATTATATTAACTTTGTCTAAAAATGTAAAAAACCAAAGTAAATTAAAAAACATTTAAATACAAGTAAACGCAATTTTAAATAATAGCTATTTGTGTATTAAGAGCGCAAAGTAATACATTGTCGCTATCTCGCGAGAGCGACAATGTCACTTTGCGCTCGAATTACACACAAGATTTTTTCTACAACCGCAGATTTTATAAAATAATTGGTAAAAATTAATGATTATTGATATAACCTCAAATTTGACAGTTCACATTTTAAAACGTGCAAGCATCATTTTGCGCTACAGATGTGTGTTATTGTAAAAATGTTTTTTCAGTAGTAGGTATTTACTGCAAAAGAAAACAATAAAAAAACTATTAAGTACCCTTTTAATTAGTTATTTACATATTATTGTATTACGTTATGATTTAAATTTCTGTGTAACAATATCTAAATGTTTTTGGAATTCTTCTATTACTTCTTCCTTTTTAAGGGGTGAAAAACCAGGCGAATTACTACTCGGTATTAAATGTCTGTGTTTGATAACATATATGTAATATTTTGAAATGATTTTATTCATTCTTTTTTGGGAATATTGTAATATTTGGTCGAAATTTGTAGTAGACTCTTCTGGATGCTGTTGAACAAACCATTTTTCAAAGATGTTGGTCGCAGTTCTCAATTAGCGCAGTTAAGTATATTAAACTGGAATGTAGGTATTTGGACATGGCTCAATTCTTTACAATTAGATATTTTATACTTTTTAAAACTGTCCATTATGGATAATTATTACAATCAATTTATTAAACACCAATAGCTGTTTAAAAACTTTTTGATGCGTCAAATAATCATTTGTTTATTTTCTTGACAGCAGCGGCAAGCATGGCCTCCTATCATATCTAAACATAATACTCGCCTGTGTTATGTGAAAGCTATAAATATAATCAGTTTGAATCAGAAAAAATAGATTTCTACCACTTTAGTAGTACAAAATTAATAAAAATAAAAGAAGAATATCGACAAACCAATTTTTAAACTGTTTTCGTAACTAAAGTTGGTAGTTTTGTATTTTATTTAAAGGATAATTTGGACATCAATGTAATTTATAGATAATGCGAATTGTTTACTAAATATACATTTCTACTATCTTTAGTATAATGAAAAGTTTAGGAAATTAGAGTTTGTAATCATAATAACTATTTTTTAATTACTTTCTATAACTAAAGTTTGTAATTTGCTTTATTTATCACTTGCTTTGTCGTAATATACATAGTTATATATGATGTAGAATACAAAACTCAATTATTTATAAAAAAAAGTACATTTCTACCACTTTTAGTGGAAGAAAACTCCGTCAGAACGATGTAGGGACTTTCCGAACATAAACTTTTATTATTCTGTATAACTAAAGTTGGTAATTTGCATTTTACCACTATTAAACATTCAACGGAACATGCAAAGGCGAAGTAGTTAATAAAAACAGATTTAATAATTATTTTATAACTATTAACTATTATACCAATTTATTTTATTGTAATAATTATTGTAATATGTATATACATTTAGATCTTTATATAATTATTACCTAAATCTATATAAGATCTAGTCATTTTTCTTATTATTTACAATATTAAAGGTAAAGGTGCAATTCTCACAATTTTTAATGACAATTTCAGATGAAGTTTCTGCCATTCAACGCCTACTGTGGTGTCAAATTTGACCTTTTTCTATTACGGTTTCCTTGATAACTCAGCATACTTTGTCGGCGAGCGACAAAGTAAAAAAACGCTTGCTCCTTGGAAAAGTGCAACTTTGTGTTTTGTTTTTTTAGCCCAAACATGGTACTTTTCGCGCGGTGGTAGAAAAATTATATTTGTTTCCATTAAAAAAAACAATTAAGTTAATAAATTTATCCAAGGATTAATTTTCTCCAGTGTTCTCCTTGCCGCGAGCAGCGGTCTGGTATCCACTTTTCGAAGCAACTAAATAGCCCAGTCAATATACACATAGGGTCTAAATCAACCCGTCGGACCATAAAATTCTGCAATTAGATGGTTAAAAATATTAATCCATCAAATCAACAGATTTTCACCAAGGGATGTGACCTTGGGTTTCCAAAAAATAGCAAATTTGATTTTTAATCGTTTAAATTAAAACTTCTATAATTTTAGAAATATTAAAAAAGAGTTAAATAAACGTTATAGATTGTGATCTTAGCTACAACTTTTGTTTGCAAATTTTTTCAATATCTTAACTTTTAACAAAATTACAGCCGATTTTCAAAAAGTAATTTTTGAGTACTGCGCATGCGCCAATGTCTTAAAGTTCTCTTGAAATTTCCATTATCGTCTCTTTGATTAATAATACGAGTATCAGATAGAAATTTGTTACAGAAAAATATTAAATCGAGATTATTTATAAAAGAAAGCCAAAATTTTCAAATAACAACAGTTTTATAAAGATTTGGTTTTTTTCTCAACTGACGATGATGTAGCAAATTCGAAGACGAATATAACGCATGATAAAAAATCATTATGGTTTCGAATTATTTTTAATACATATTTTAGTTGTACCGATAATTAAGATTATTATTTTCTTAAAATGTTTTTTATTTTTTAAATTTTCTCCATTTTATTAATTAATGTACAATTATGTAAAAAGTATGTTAAATTTATAAATAAAAAAATACCCTGCGTTTTATTTATTAATTTAGTATTTCCGAAATAAAATCATCTAATTATTATGCTTAAAAAAATGCGGTGAGTAAAAAAAAATTAATCAAAGCTTTTCAAAGGTTTAATATCACATTAGCTAAAATACTATTTTTTAAAACGAACGGAAAGTTTTTAATTTTTTTAAGCTTAATTTGTGAAAAAAAATTAAACATTACCTATATAATCACTGAAAACATTAGTGCATTTTTCTAAATGATTAATTAGCAAAAAACGCTGTCGATATGCAGTAGAATGCAGTGATATTTTTGAGGTGTAACTCACGCGTGTAACAATATTGTATTTCTACAATTGAGTATATCTCTGTAATAAAACTACTTTAAAAAAAAATGTTCAAACAAGCATTGCAGCTCGAAACGTATTTTACAACTTCTGTATAACAACATTGGCTCTATTTTGTTTTTTTTTTCAAGTAGACAAATATAACGTTATATGTACGTAACGACTATAAGAATAGTTTAATTTATAAATAGGCTATAACTACATAACTTAATAAAATATAAAAAACAAATTTATACAAAAATTTTAGCTTACCAATTCATCTATAAATTTAATTTAAAAATGTTTTCTCTATCTTTATTTTTTAAAGAGCTACGTTTAAATAATGTTGGTAAAAAAGGGACCTCTTACATACCTGTACGATTGACTTTATTAAAAAATTCGCTTTATCTATATAATAAATGAAGATATACAAAAAAATTCTTATAAAAGTTGTAGCTTAAGATCTGAGGTACAACTTCTATTGGAAACTTTTTTTGTTTTTTGATTTTTTAAAAAGTTATATGAAAATAATCATCAATAGCTCTACTGTTAAAATATCTAAATCCAAAATTTTAATTTCCGACGGGTAAATTAGATTTTAAGAAAATTTGGTGTATATTGACTGGGCTAAAAACGAAAATGCCGCGCGCGGCAGCCTCTTAAAGTGTATACGTGGCTTTACACATCAGTTTAAATTTTTAAAGAGTATTATTAAGTGTTTGAAAAAAGGCTGTCATTTTGCACATTTGCCTAAGTAATGTAAACTTTGAAAAAACTTGTTTTAATAAAATAACAATTTTAATTTAAAAAATTAACAATTTATGTTCGCAGGTAATTTACAATATTTTTTCCGCAAAAACGGCTCATTCACCTAAAAATGTCCAGTGGTTAAGAAAGTTTTTAAATGCATTCAGTTACCGAATGAAAAATCTGGGTGATCATAACGTTAATGATATAGAAAATCAGAAGGAAGATTTACTGGTGACGTCACTTTTATAAACGTATACTTTTTAAGAGCCAATACCTTTACCACTAAACGAGGTCATTTAATGTGATCCGGTTATATACTAATAAGGAAACACCAAAATCATCCAGTGCGTTTTCATGTAATTTAGGGAAAATGTAAATTTTTTAAAAGTTTGTTGCACAAAATTTTCTACACTTATTTTACGGCCACCCTGTAAAATATGAGAATTGCTGAGAATGATTGAGAATTATAATTATAAAAATATTATAAAAAAATAATTTAAATAATTATGGTTTACATGGTCAAGTCAAAGTACGAAGTCAAAACTACTTTCTTTAAAAACAAAATTTTCACGAAAAAACTCTTTAAGCCAACAAAAACGGGAACCAACATATCGATATTGTGTCCCTGAAGACGTCTGAAGAAACTTATGTAAATAAGTGTATTTACATTTTTTAACTGAAGACAAATTATTTTTACTTATTATAGTTGATAGCAACATAAATTTAAAACATACATGCATCAACCACTATTGTCTAAGCCCTGAATATATTTCTTAAAATAAAAGAAGCATGTAACTGCAAATTTAAATAAATATTTTTCGGTTCCTATTTAACATTTTCTTTTTCTCCGTATCCATCCGTTAAGAAAATCAATTGAACGTATTTTATACGATATCGATTTTTATAAGAATCTGAATACACTGCAATAGTATAAGGAATATTAAGGATTTTAGCTTGGATTATCATGAGGATACAAGTGCAGAACTTTTTGAAAACTGGTTTCAAACTTATCTTTTAAAAATATTCTAAACAACAGTGTTACTGTCATGGATAACGCAATCTACCACAGCCGTCTGCTACACAAAGCACCAGCTTCATCAAGTTCAAAAACTGAAATCCAGGAATATTTGTTAGAAAATGATATTTATTTTGAATTCAGTAACAAAAAACGCATTTTTCGGAAGTCCTTAATTCATATGCAATTAAAAAACAATATGTATGTGATAATTTGGCTAAACAGGCTGGGCACACTGTCTTACGGCTTTCTCCGTATCACTGTATGTTTAACCCCATAAAGCATTTGTGAAACCAAGTAAAATCAAAGATCAGAGCAGAAAATGTTACACCTACTTTAAGTCCCAATGTTATAAATTTGATAAAAAATGTAATTACTAACATACCAGTTTAGAGCTGGAAAAATTCACTACAGCACATTATAAAAATTGAGGACTCTTACATTTCTATCCAAAACAACATAAATCCTATTGTAATTAATCTCAATGATGACTCTGATAGTGAAAGAGAATTAGATTTAGATATTTAGATTAAAAATGTAATTATGTATAGATAATGCAGTTATAAATTTATTAAAACTTTGCATATATTTAATTTCTTAATGTAATTTTAAAATTATACTTACCTTAATAAACAATAAATTATAAATCTTTATATTATTAAAGTCCGTCCCTAATGTTCTGTCCTTAAATACCTATCGATCCGCAGTTTTATTGCTGTTTGTAGTATTTTTAATTAATTATTTTTAGGTTTGTTTTTGCCAGCTTTTTCTTGTTTGGTTAATTGGTTTCTTTTTTTGTTCTGCTTCTTTTCTCTATATTATGTTTATGAAAATAAATAAATAAAATAAAAATGTTGGTATTTTTAGTCTTTTTGTAATAATGTTATTTGTAATTTATTATAAAATAGCGAACTCTAAAATTTATTAACTTAAAATTTAATAACAACATTTATTACATTTATTAGCTTCTACTATCGAATAAACCCAAGATAATACCCTACAAACCCCAATACTAACTATTTTTGGGTTAACCAGCGACTTAAGTCGCCGTTAAAAGAAGCTGCGACACCGTCACCGATATACCGGTGACTTAAAAATCGCTGTTAAGCTCATCTCTAATATGCATGTAAAGTGCAAGGGCGAGCCACAAACACTACCTTACTCAGCGGTCTTACTCGGGGTATGCATTCATCCTTTCCCAAATTTATTAATTGAGATATGGAGATTTAAGCATATTTAAAAATTCCTTATCTTTATGTTCGTGGCGCCCCTTAAGTAACGACGTCCCTGGGCTGTAGCCCAAACAGCCCACAGGGTTAGTATGGAACTGCTTTAAACATAAAAATTTAAGAAACACCACACATAAAAATAGTGCGTTAGTTACACAACATAATGGGTATATTAAGAATATATTACGGACGTAACATTACATTTAAATCTGGTTTTATTCTATCGACCCTATGAAATTCAGATTGAGATTTATTATTAATCCTGTACGACACTGGCCTGTCCTTTTCCAAAAAGCTTCAAATCCTTTAGGTCAACCTCGGGTTGAACGGGGGTTAAAAAGCTCCGGAAAATAGGGATGAATGCCGCAAAAGACGAAGTTCCCGAAGGATCGATTAGCTAGACCACAAGATCGGCTCTTGATACGCGCTAACTTTCCAATATTGACTGGAAATCCGAGAGGGTTGCTTTTTCGATATGTCTATTGTTTTTGAATTGATGGCTGGTCGGAAGTTTTCTTAGGAAAGTGTGGAATGGAAAATGTTAAAGATAAAGTTTAGAACGTTGTAAATTACATCAGCAAGTTTTCTTTTGGTGTTTTTTATTGTTTTTGCTGATAGAAAGGGCCATTATTTGTATTACGTTAAAAGTGTTAATTTATTTAGATGGTTTGTATATCAATAAAACATGTATTCATTGTAACATTTAAATAAATTAATTTAAAATATAAATAATATATGGAGTTCTATAAAAAAGGCTAAACAATATTTAGCTATATATTTTTTTCGTATTTATCTTTATTTTTGATTTGGCCTTTTTTTAAAACGTAACAATAAAAGTTTAATTTTTGACAGTTTATGTTTTTTATTATATTTGTTCTAATTATGTACTAAGAAATAATTTTCATGCCAAAGTTTTGTTTTTTTTTTTGTTGTACAGGGTTTTTCCGTATATTTTGGAGCACCACCAGAGCTTTTATTTTAGGAGTTAACAGAAACTTTAAATTATAAAAGTTAAAGTATTTTTACTGAACCGTCAGAATTTGTCATCAGATAAAACAAAAGAGCATTAAAACTGTGTTTAAAAATACCAAGTTTGGTTTTTTTAAATGGAACACCCTGTATATTTTTATTTTTTGGCTTCCTTACTTTAGCCTCATTTCAAAAATATATATATGTTGTATGTTTCTTTTAACCGTTCATTCAGTTTTTCACTTTAAAATATTGCATATTTAAAAAAATCTAGATTGCCGAGAAAACAAAATTTGTTAATCGATTACTCATTTAAATATTCGTTATAATTTAATGTAATAAAAAAATGTAGATTGCGGTAAAAAATTAGGTAAATTTTGTTTTCTCGGAAATCTAGATGTGTTTAATATGCAAAATTTTAAAGTGAAATACTGGTTAAACGGTAGAAATATAAATATATATTATATATATAAATATATATATATATATATATATATATATATATATATATATATATATATATATATATATATATATATATATATATATAATAAGGTGTCCCAGAATGTGTGGGCAATCTCTCGGAATCTAATAGAAAACCTAAAAATATAATCCCATACACTTTTTTCCTATGACTCTCCCCTACGAAGATACAGGTGCATACCGGATGCCCCTGGAAATCGTTTTTGTTTAAATAACTTTTAAGATACTAGGCGTAATTTAATGTTTTTTTAATATGATGGTTACTAGATAAGTATTCTTAAAATGAACCCAATAAATCATATTTGGCTTATTTAGTTTGCCAGGAACGAACTAGCTCTGACACAATAATAGCAATTTTTTTCACACCCTGTATGATAAAGGCTCGACAATATTATTTTTGGATAGCTTCAACCTTAAACTAAAAAAAAGGTATACTTGATTGTCATCGATAAAATCAACTGTTTACGAGAAATAAAATATCATAGTTGGTAATTTTTTTTTACATTATACAGGGTGTTTTCTAATTGTACGTCAATATTTAGGGAAACAATTCTTGGGTCCATTTTAAGAAGAAAACTTTATGTGAACGTATTTCCTAAACGTCTTAACTTTTGAGATACAGGGTGGTAAAAGCTGGATTTAACTTCTAGTCTATTATGGGTCTGTTTGTTATTCAGAAATAGGGTACACTATTTTACACTTTTTACGTAAGCGCTCTTATCAAAGGGGTATTTTAGGACTAGGTATGTACAAAAAGTGTAAAACAGTGCAAACCATTTCCGAATAAAAAACAGACCTTATGTGATTACCCTAGTTAATTGGTTTTTAGTTGGACGTTTTAGGTTGTATGCATCAGTTACGTCAAAAATAAAGATTTTTAATAACCCTGTTACATAAGTTTTGAGAAAAAAATTGAAACTACTTGTTTCTATCCAAATAAACTTTTATTTTTTAAACTTATTGAATTAATAAATGAAAATGCAAAAATAATTTAATTTATTGGCCGCTAAGGGTCCGTTTTCTTTTATGACTCGTAATATATGCCTAACTGGCCTCATAAGGTTTTGGACCTCATGTATATTTATTTCTCTTACTTTTTGGAAGAATCGCTGCTGAAGTTCTTGTTTGTTTCGTGCTTCCCAGCGATTATCGTAGACTTTCTGAGTCAATCGAGCCCAGAAAGTTTCAATTGGCCTGGCTTGGGGGACATTAGGGGGGTTATCAATCCTGGGCACATACGGAATATTTCTTGCTTTCAGCCAGTCAAGTGTAGCTCTGGCATAATGTGCTGATGCCAGATCGGGTCAAAACATATACTTTCCACCACCGTGATGTACGTTGATAAAATTAAGCAATTTAGTTAAACAATCTCTGATGTAGACCTCGGCATTCACTGCCTCTCCCCTTACATGACCAACAAAAAGGCCTGGATACACCTCTTGCCGATATGGCACACTATACCAATTCTTTATCTAAAAACTTAGCGTTGGCTTTATATCCAACTTCATTTAGGGTCTCTTCTATATTGTCGGTGTAAAATCCAGAATTTCCTGGTAGTTCTGCATGGCTAAGGGTGAAATATTTTTCATCATCCATGACAATCGATCTGTTATTCGCGAAGTGAACTCGCTTTATATTGCGACAGCACCTGGATATTCTTGCTAGCTGAATATCAGTATATTTGGGTGCCTTTTTTTCTTTTTCGGCATTTTAAACCACTTCTTGCAATATACCGAGAAACAGTTGCGGTGGAAATTCGGAAGCGAGAAACAACCTTTCTGGTAGACTATCCAACAAGATTTTTTACTCTTCGAACTAATTTTTCCTGCTGGGCATCAGACAATTTTATACATGTGATTCCTTCTTCACATTCCCGAACTGTTCGATATATGGTGGATTTCGAAATATTTTCGCCTTAAAAAATCCTTACTATTTCTTTTTGGGCATTTGCCCAAACTGCTTAAATTTCGAATAATTTTGTACCATTCAAAAATTTTAACATTTCAACAATTATTTTATAATATAAAAATTAAACTCTTTTTGTCTTAGTTTTCTGATTTTGTTCGAGTGGAATAATATTGGTACGGTGATTTAATTAAATTTAAAACAATATTATCAAGTAATGGCTTATTTTAAAATTAGGTATAAATATGGGTTTTTCCAATCATACAATATTCAAACTTTATATTTGAATTAAATCTTGCGAATACACTTAAAAAAGTTTTGTACTAATTTCTTTAAAGGCTAAAACTGGAAATGGATTGGAATTAACAGGTTTTTTCCGAAAATATTTTGTGATTTAAATTCTAAACTTTTGCTAATTTTAACTTTTTGATATGGGTTTAATAAATTGCTGTTAATCTTAATTTAGTTAAATATGATCTAAAAAAAATATAAAAAATTGAGTAAAAAATTGCATTTTTATAACGTTTTGTCTATTCATAAAAAATTTTTTCTTTCTCTTTTAAACATAAGTTTCTAAATTAAGATATGTTTAAAAATCCTTTCCCAATTTTTAAAGGTAATAATTTAAATCAAAATACCAAAATTTTTAAAAAAACCTTATTCATCAAAACAATTGGAAACACCTTAAATATTTATGTATAATTAAACAATTATTTTTTAATAAATGAACAACTTAACGAAACCAAAAATAATAAAAAAATATTTGTAAATGAATATTTTACAAAACTTCGAACGGGAATTTCAAAATAGAATTAATGGAAAGATTACATGGACAAGAATTAGGTACCAGATTATCGATTCGGTAAATTTTTAATATCAACTTTAATTAAGATCAAAACCTCATATTTATTTGGCGTAAATTTTTTCCATATTAAGGGTAAAAAATTATTTATTAAGAAATTTAAAATTTCCTAACAAGTGATTAGGACAAAAAATTATTGCCAAATTTATTTATAAAACAAAATTTTAATTACAGTTCATATGTTTTACCGAATTTTTTGCAAAATTAATTTTTTCCAACCGAGGTTAAAATTTTAAACTATCATAAAAACCTGTATAGAATTTTTGACTTCAACATAATGACCAAAAGTTTCCTATAATTTTCCTAAAAATAATTACTGTTCTTTAATATAATACCAAAAACTATAATTACAGTTCACCAAACTACCGCAACCATCAACTTTCCGTGAAAACAAATTAATTTTATTTTGAAAAAACCCAGCTATAATACCAGTCATTAAAAAATTGTTAGGCACAATTCCGTGTGTTTTTAGAGACGAAATCTGAGCCCAAAATCGAGCTAACGACCCTCTTAAGTTTAACGTAATGAAGTTATTTCAAAAGCGCATACAGTGGATGGAATCATATACAATGCAGACAAATTAACGTTTTACAGATTTACTGAGGTTTTAGGTTATCTTCGAGAAAATAAAATCATTAGCGATTTAATTATTAATGTATTATTTTGTTGTGTATTATTGCGATTGTTTGTATTATACGTTTACTAAAGTCTTTTATAAATATATTTTTATATTCCAGCGTTTTTTATTTAAAGCGATAGTACCGTTAAAATAAGGACTGCTTGTGCTTAAACACTTATTTTCAAAATTTAAACCTAAAAATTGTGCTCTTTTCTTGCCGCAGACTTTTGATATCGGGTTGTAAAGCCGCACAGTGGGATAAAAATCGAAAAAGATGTCATCAGCATGTAACTCATTTGAATATTAAAAAATCGTTTCAAAAATCATTACTTGGGGTTTTAGGGGTCGCTGAATTCGAATCTGACAATATAAAAAAAACAAAATGGCGGATCCAATATGGCGGCCAAAAATTTGCAAAAGTCGATAAATATTTACCACAATTGTTACTCGGGGGTTTTTGGGGTCGCTAAATTCGAATCTGACAATATTTTCTGAAAAACAAAATGGCGGATCCAATATGGCGGCCAAAAATTTTCAAAAGTCGATAAATATCTACCACAATTGTTACTCGGGGGTTTTTGGGGTCGCTGAATTCGAATCCGACAATATTTTTTGAAAAACAAAATGGTGTATCCAATATGGCGTCCAAAAACATTCGATGAATATTTAGCACAATCGTTACTCGGGGGTTTTTGGGGTCGCTGAATTTTTTCTGGAAAATAAAATTGCGAGCTGCAGTATAGAGTAACGATCGTGGTAAATATTAATCGAATTTGAAATTTTGTGGATTCACCATTTTTTTTTTTTTAAAATATCGTCAGATTCGTAATCAGCGACCCCAAAAACCCCTAAATTACCATTTTCAGCAACATTCATTAAGATAGAATTAATTTTTTAGTCATGTACATTTTTTCAATATTTTGTTATATATGCATGTTCATAAACAAATTAGTGTAAACAACGGGGTTTCAGGTGGTGCAGCTAACTCCCTTACAAATTTATAGGTAAGGGGTCATTAAACAATTCCCAGCGATAGCCATCGATCAAGTGAAGTCAAGTGGTAAACTTTTTACTCAATGTTTCCAAAAATTTTCGCATTTAAATGACAAAAATTTCCGTTAAATTTATTTGCTTTGTGGATTCCTTGGTATATACATACTTAACAAGATCATTCATTTTTTGTTAAAGTTTTAAAATTATTATAAACAAAGGATTGACATATTTTAAACTTTTATGGCATAATATTGTTAAGGATGTATATAAAGGTATGTACACACCGAAAAAATCAAACAAGAACAAACATTCGTTCTTGTTTACCTTGTTTGTATGTGTTCTTTGTTTATTGTTCGCGTTATTTTGTCTACATAGCGCAATCAAATATTTGTTTACTCTCGTTTGACCAGTTGGAAAAGTTATGGATGACGACGAACAAAATGTATTTCTCTTTAGGTATGTACACACCGAAAAAACAAACAAAACAAGTTGCTTGTCACCAAATGTTTGTTAACTCTTGTTCGTCTAGTTGAAATAGTTATGGATGACCATAAAAACAAAAATTATCTTTGATGTACCGACGTCCACTGGAACATTTGCGAACAAGAACAAACAAGCGTTTGTTCGCCGTTTTAACTGTCTACACTGAAGAAAAACGTTTGTTCGCTGATGTTTGTTCTTGTTTGTTTTTTCGGTATGTACATACCTCGAACATGTATGAACAAGAACAAACAAACGTTTGTTCGCGTTTTTACTGTCTACACTAAAGAAAAACGTTTGTTCGCTGATGTTTGTTCTTGTATGTTTTTTCGGTGTGTACATTTAAACATTGTTTTAAATTTACAATGAAGACGACATTTGGATACAATTTTTGTCAATTCAAATTCATAATTATCTTTAAGTTTAATTTTAAACCGGAATAAATTCTTTGAAGTGTTTTGACTACACCATAGTTTTTTAAACTTTTTCAATTGGTATTTAATACCTTAAAAAGAATTACTTAGTGTGACGTACTCAGTTTTGACTCCGAGGGCGCAAACAAAAATGTCCCTCGGAGGCCCATTTTCAGCGTTAAATTAAAATTTTAAATAATGTAAGTTCAAGGATCATTTTTGAAATTTTATGGGTTTAAGTTATTATCAAAAAACGGCTCTTTTTTCGTTTTCTGGAAATAAGAATTGCAATTTTGGCAGAAAAAAATAAGCTATCGCTCATATTTTTTGAAGCCTTCTAACTATTTTTCGCAAGAAACACACTTCTTGACGAGACTATTACTAAAAATAGTATTACAAAAAACAATGACGCTAAAGTAATTCTTTTCTGATGGCGCAAATGACGAACGGACACAGAAAAATTAAATTATCAATTTAAAAATGTTTAGGTTTGCTAAAACACCTGTATTGGATTAACTGCTAGCTTTTTTAATAATAATTTAATTTTCTTAACTTTATCAGGTAAATATAAAAACATTCCTTTTTTGACCACTATGCATTGTCATTAAACCACTGCATCATAAAGTAAATTAAAGCCTAGTGGCCGTGTCAAGAGCGCCATTATAATATACAGGGCGTAATACGAAAATAATTACATACCGGAGGAGCTTTGCTAGGGCAAGAAATTGTTGTATTAATAATACTAATAAGCTGACAAAAGTGGAGTAATATCAGAATAATAAGTCATTTAAAATCCATTTCATAAAAGGGTAGGCACACGGAAAAGCGTGATCAAAATGCAAATAAAACCTTTTTGCCTTGTTTATTTAATTCGTAGATTTTTTTTTTAATTATTGGAATTTGTGTAAACGCAAGGTAAACACAACTTTTTTAATGTTAAATTTAACATTTAACTGAGAGATATAGTTCAGTGTTTAATATATTGTCAACATTTGTTTTTTATTTAAATAAACACTTAAGAAGTATTTTTGAGTAGCTTAAAAATTTTGAAAATTAAACAACTTTATTATACAATTAAAAATCAAATATTTATTTTAGAATCTAAAGATTATATTGAACCTTTTTTTGGAGGAAACCAAATTATTTAAAGTTTCATCAAAGATAACGTAACTTTAGATATGTAATGGCTAATCGCATTTATGGAAAGTTTATGCCAGCTCGCACTACACAAACGATAGTGTCATTTAGCATGCGTATTTAAAAAGCAGGACCAGTGCCGGACTTAAAATCAATTAAACGCTTGACTATCGACTTTACACGGTTTTATTTCAGTTCAAATACGACAAAGTTTAAACGCTTACTGTATATTTAAAGGATATTGCTTTGGTTAGAGATCAGTAAAGGAATCGTATAATACCAAGGAAGTTTAAAGGTGTATGGAAGCCCAATACTGTAAAACAAAATTGTCCAGGCGTGCAGGGCAGCGGGAATAGGAGGGTTGGCCCCGCGGAATTTGCGCAATGAATAGTAGGTCAGGGCCGGATTTCCATAATTCTTTGTTACTATCTATAAAATTGACATCGTCAAATGTCAAATTCCAACATTCACTGTTTTTTTTTTATTTTTTGCACAAAATTGTTGGTTATTAAAGGATACTACTATAGAATATTTAAAATTATTGTGTATTATTAGATTTTATATCATCTGATATAATATGGAAAGAATAGATGGCGCCACTTTACTGCCTTCTATTTAAATGGTCGATATTTTTGGAAGTTTTGTATTTTTACCAAAAATCTTTGTAAATAAATTAAAACACGATTTTTTAAAACAAATTTCAAACATTATATTATATGTCCTTATCACCAATTTTGTGATAAAAGAAGGGCAAGATAGTGTAAATGAGTTTAATCTAATCCTCTGGTTGTACATTAAAAAGTGAAAATTTTTATAACTGCTTTTTAGGCATATACTTTTCACTAATAACAAACATTCATGAGACAGAATAACAGTGGTTAAAAATGTTAAGTAACCTTTGGTACCTGAGTATCCATTGTAACAGTATCCGTTAAATATTATGTGTGTACAGTATGTCGAGCTTAAAAAGTTGATAATGCAAGATTAAGAAACCAAAAATCTAATTTATTTTTAAACAAATGGTATTGTCTCGAAAGTTGCCTCCTCTCCGATTTTGATCAAATTTAGTATACAGGGGTTTTTGGGGCGCTAATTACAAATCTGAAAAAATATCTTTTTGGCAACGTTTCGTTTTTGAGATCTTCATCATGAAAGTTGAAAATTAAACTAACCTCATTTTCACTATATTCTCCCTTCTTTTTGTACACAATTCTTGATTTTTACACTAAAGTGGCACACGATATTTTATAAACACCTTTTAAAACCTTGTATTTTTATTTATTTTACATCTTTTTTCCATTAAACTGCGAACTTTTAAGTTCAAAGGCAGCAGCCATATTTGCTTAAAAAATAAAAGTGTAAAAAAGGTGTAAAATAAACATAAAAAAAAGTTTTTAAAAGGTGTTTGTGAAAGATTGTGTGCCAATTTAGTGTAAAAATCAAGAATTTTGTGCAAAAGGAAGGAGGAATAGTGAAAAAAGGTTAGTTTGATTTTCAATTTTGATGATGAATATCTCGAAAACGAAACATTGCCGATTTTTTTTTTTAGATTTGTAATCAGCGCCAAACCGTACCAAATTGTACTTCCTTTCATTCAATTAGAGGGATCTGTATATATTAAAATTTGCCTGGTCTGCCCAGTAATCAATAGTTTTAATCCTTTAAAAGAGTGTACTAAATTATTAAATGAAATAAAAGTACCTAAATGTAAACCTTATTTCTTTTTAATAATCCACAGAAATACACAAACATTGGGAAATCATCTAAAAGATAGTTAAGATTGCCTTACTTTTCTCACTAATATTTCCTATGAAATTTTCATTTTCTATTATTCATAATTGATATATTATTATTTATTCGGTTACCTAACGTTACGTCTTATAAGAAGCACCTAATTTAAATATAAAAAATACTTACCTAAAGTTAAAAAGACGGGTATGTTACCCTTGGATTTGCAAGACAAAACCATACAACCTCTAGTCATTTTGTTACGATATTATAAGTAATAAATAATAAACACAAAATTATAGTCACAATTTAATAAACACTAATCACTAAAATAAGAAGGTTTTGATCAATCCAAAAAACGATACTCCGGCTCTCATAAAATTATAATGTGTTGGCTAACTTCACACTGATTTATCAGTGTGTAAGTAGGCAACACATTAAATTATTTCGTGGAATTTTGTTATTGCGCAGAATCGGCGGGGTCAACTCTGACAGTTATTTTCATACTGGGCTGGACATTTTTTGATCGAATGGGCCATAGCATTGGGCTTCCATACACCTTTAAACTTCCTTGTATAATACACTGTTACCTGTCGTTTATTTAACTGGACTTGCATATGGCCGTACAATAAACGGTTTTTTGAGAGATTGGAACAATTTTATAAACATAGGAGCAAAAAAAATGTTGGTACAAATAACGTTAACTCTTTTCCTGCTTAGACTTATGTTTTCGATAGCGATAAAATGATATTGTAACCATCTTAAATGTATTTATACAAAAACGAACATATATTTACTAGAGGCAGCAGGAGAAAAAGAATCAGTATAACCTTTCTCCGTTACACCAACGTGCCGATTGATCGACGCAGAGAGACCGACCAATCAGCACGCAGAGCGGGGTATATATATTCTTTTTACCGACCAATGAGCAAGTTGGAGGGAGAGAAAGGTTATACCGCTATTCTTTCTTTCTTGCAAAAATGTTTGCTTTCCAAGCGGCAAGGGTGAATCTATTAGGTATATGCTCCAAGGGAATCCTTTTTATGTTGTAACCATGGTTACTGATTTTTTTTCAATTATGATTGTTTTACAAAAATACGTATTGATGAAACAAAAAGTTAATTCTTAGGTAAACCACAAGAGTAATGTTTAGTCGCATTCTTAATTTTTTATTATTATTAATTATAACGCATTAGTTGTGAACCAGTATCAAAATTCGAGGCTTTCCATAGCTGTGACATTTAGAAGAACAAAAGGAATTTAAGGAGCTGACAATGGATAATATATCCATTTTCGTTTGAGAACAAGTCCTAATCAAACCAGTGTGTTTCACTGGTTCAAAAAAGCAGTAACCGTGGTTTTTTTAACCAGTTTTATATATATATATATATATATATATATATTATAATATATATTATATATATATATATATATATATATATATATATATATATATATATATATATATATATTTTGTTTAACTGTCATAATTAAACGATGAACAGATTTTAGTAAGGTCCGAATTATTATAAGTCTTTTAAGTTCTTGTATATGACAGAATAAACTTCGTGACTTATTAACACGTCCTATGTAAAGTTGTTTCTTGGAAATAACTATGCGGAACATTAATAATTCTAACCTAAACAAGGAAATTAAAACTTAAGACTTTATAGGAGTACATTTATTTAACATAAGTAATGGTTTTGAAACTATTTTTTTAGATAAGTTAATTTGGTCAATAAAATAACTAAAAACAATTCTGGTATGTTTGACATGATATACAAAATAAAATATTACTCCAGATTTAATATGTTAATACTTTTACAAATTAAAAATACCAGTAAATAAGCTCCTACCTTCATTTTTTAAAAAAAAAAAAACACAACCACATTAGTCTAATAAAACACAAAAAAGTCAATAAAACAGTAAAACTTGTTTAGAATCTATAGTTATATAGAAATTTTATTTCAAATCACTAAATAAGTCAGTCTAAAAACTAAAAAATCTCACACAAGCGGTCAAATTCCAAACAAGGCGAAATATTAGCAAAACCGCGTCAAATTGACAAAGTACGGAACTGGCCGGCGACAAATGTGAAAATAAAATCGATCTGCTAGTCCGTTCTGCGCATGATTTAAGACCCTAAACGATGACTACAGCCACGGCGCACGGACACACTTTTTCGCCCATAAAATTTAACTTTTGAACCGCGCATCCGATATCCTTTACCGGTCCATATGAAGATCAGTTCACTATAAGATATTTGCGTAAAATTAAATTTCAAACGGTTTTATCTTATAAAATAAAGTGTATTATTTAAAATATTAAATAAATATCTTTATTGTAAAAGAAAGCCAAATACCCATTTTATTTAAATAATTATTTCTAGAAGACAAAAAAAAAAAATTAAATTGTTTTAAATATTTTAAGAAAAAAAGAAAAATAAACCAATTTAGAGAATACATAAAGAATAACATTGTTTAATTACTGAATAAAAAACTACAATTAAAAACTCCTTTTTTCCAGGTGTGGTTTCAAAATAGGAGAGCTAAATGGCGAAAAAAGGAGCATACTAAAAAAGGACCGGGGCGACCTGCCCATAATGCACACCCTCAGTCTTGTTCCGGAGAACCGATCCCTCCTGCTGAACTAAGGGCCCGGGAAAGAGCAAGACGCAGGAAAAAAACACAAAAGGCTATAGAGAGGCAAGCAAGAAAACTTAGAGCAAAAGGTAAAACATAATCAAGTTTATTTAGTTTATTATCTTTATATTCCCTTATTTTGCTGCTTATTTTTTAACCGACATAAAAAATAAAAAAGCATTTTAAAAAATAAACGGATAAAAAAATTACCTTAATTTTTTTTATACATACGCCAAGTTATTTAACAAAAACGAAAACAAATTAGTACAATTTTTTGAGATCTGTGCCAGCAAAGGCTTTGCATATAAAACTTAATCAAAATAGAAACGAAATATCCAATACAAATTAGGGTAAAGAAGACATTTTAATTAAAACTTTTTTTTTAATATACTTGATACCAATCTGCAAATCCAAAAAAAAATGTTACGCACGTACTTTTAATTTAGTTTTTTTTTTAATAATTTAGTGTATGTATAAAGATATAAGTCGATTTTAGTTCTATAAATTAGTTGTGGCTAGTTGTGGTTAGAGAATATGCTATAAATGTTTTCCTATTTACAATATTTATAAAAAAATAAACAATAAAAGACATATGTTGGAGAGGAGTTGGTTATAACATATTAAAAAATTATACAGAGTGTTATAAAAAAATTATATTAATTGAAAAAAATATAGGATATATTATAGATGTTATTATTGCAATTGGAAAAAAATATTCATAGGAATAAATTTTTGTAACAAATAATAAAATACCCACGAACGTCATACAGAGTGTATAAAAAATTAATAAATATTACTTTTTTTAATTTAATGTGTTTTTTTTTTCATTCTGTATATTATTTTTTATATTGTTAATAATTGTTCCATCAGGTGTATCTACTTAAATAATAAAAAAATCTTTAATAGCAATATTTTTACGACTATTTTAAATTTTTACCATAGTTTAAAAATGTATTATAATTTTTTATGCATCCCGTATAAATTTAATATATACAGGGTGTTACAGAATGTTGAGAGGAAAATTAAGGGGCAGATTGTACATCCAAAAATATAAAAAAAGTTTAAATAAACATGGGTCCGGAAATGCTTCGTTTTTATGATACAGGATGATTGAAGTTTTTTGTCTTTTATAGTTTATTTCACATTTCTCGAAAACTCGTGGAGATATTAGGATGAGTTTTTGTACAACCAAATGTATAAATGTAGGTCACATTTACATGTACAAAATTGATTTCTAAGGCACTTATATCAGTGGCGTTCGTGCTGGTAAGTACTTATTTTTAGAGAAAAAAACTGTACGCCACTGGTTTTTCCCAAAATTAGTATTGCTCTCTTAAAGCCAATTTAATTATGCTTAAAAAGTACCTTTTGGACTGTTTCGTTCTGAGTTACCGTTTTTGAAATAAAACCAAAAGTACACTTAGCTGTTTCATGTTTTATTTATAATTTAAATATTTTATTTGTACCAATTGTTCAGGAATAATGTATTCGATTTTTTACTTTAGATCAAATGCTGTAAAAGGCTTCCTTCTGCGTTAATGCATGCTGTAAATCGTAGTCAAATATTTCTTCTGCCCCTTCGAAATATTTGAGGTCTCCGGTGAAAACAGATTATACGGATGAGGATTAATAAATTAATTTTTATTTCGAAAACGGTAAGTCAGAACGACAAAGTCCAGAAGGTACTTTTTAAGCAGAATTAAACTGGCTTTAAAAAAGCAATACTAATTTTTGCGAATACCAGTGGCGTATAGTTTTCTTCGCCCAAAATAAGAACTTACCGGCATGAACGCCATTGATCTAAGCACCTTAGAAAATAATTTTGTACATGTAAATGTGACCTATAATAATACATTTGCGTGTAGCAAAACTTATCTCAATATCTCCATTGGTTTTCAAAAAATGTGAAATAAACTTTAAAGGGAAAAACTTTAAACACCCGTATCATAAAAACAATGCATTTCCAGACCCATGTTTATATGAACTTTTTTTATAATTTTACATAGAATCTGCCCCTAAATTTTCCTTACAGCATTCTGTAACACCCTGTGTATATTTTATATATATATATATATATATATATATATATATATATATATATATATATATATATATATATATATATATATATATATATATATATATATATATATATATATATATATATATATATATATATATATATATATATATATATATATATATATATATATATATATATAAATATATATATATATATATATATATATAATATATATATATATATATATATATATACATATATATATATATATATATATTTATATATATATATATATATATATATATATATATATATATATATATATATATATTATATATATATATATATATATATATATATATATATATATATATATATATATATATATATATATATATATATATATATATATATAATTCAAACACGAATTTCCAAAAATTTCAATACATTTAAAAGTATTTATTTCAGGAGTATCAAAAAATACTTACAAAAATAAAAAAGAACAATTTAGAAAAAAGTTTTACTGTAGTAATATTATATTTATTATAGGGTTAAAAAGTGAGCATTAAAATAATAATTTAAGCTTATGTGACCGACACTAAAGATTTTTTTTGTTAAAAGAATAATTTTTTGTTTTTAGAGTTTCTTATTATAAATTTTTGTTGGTGTAATGCTTGTTATTTGAATGGGATAAATATCTTTAAAAAAATATAAAGTTTGTTAGGCAATAAAAAGCCTGTTTTCTGTCCATATTTAATAAAAAAGTTTATGTATTCTATGTGGACATAGAGTATTACGGTCTATTTTATTTCTTATATGACACCTTTTTGGTATAATTTTAATGATCTGTCTTGGCACAAACCCGCAGGTAAAAAGGGCCGTTAATAAGTACGTGCCGCAATTTATCGGGGTCCGTCTTAGTTAGTTAAAACTGTTAAAAAACCCAATTTAAGGTTACAATAATTAAATTACTTTATGTGTAAAACTAAGCAAAACTAACCACAACTAACCAAAACTAACCAGAACCAACGCGCTTTTATAAAGATTTAATCTAAACCTTATATTAAGTGCATTATTACAAATACAGCAACAAATAAAAACGTTATTTAAAAAAAATTAACAGTCTAGAAAATATGTCTTATTATTACTCACTGTTATTTTTGATTTCTAAAAAACTATAAAAATTGCGCAAAATCCTAAAATATGATGTTTCAAATTTTATAGGAATTAAATGACTGTTATTACTCATGCATTTTGATAAAGCAGTGCATTGCTTTTACTAATTACAATTTTTTTTTTCAGGAATAGCAGTAGATCTTGTAGCCCTAAAGCGCGAATACCTAGCACAACGAGGAGCTGACGGCATAGACAGTGACAGTGATATTGACGTAGTCGGTGATTCGGGCGCCGAATCGGAAAACTTTGGTGAAAATTCGATGTTTGAGTCGTCGATAACCGACAACAGTGACAACGGAATGGATCTTACTTTAAGCACTCACGAACACGAGGAAAAGAACCGACATAGACCGAATCCGTTTAGTATAGATTCGTTACTGAATAATAATACTTGAAAATAAAGTGGAAAGTGCGCGCAGTTTTTTTTTTGGTGGAAAGTGTATATATGGAGTTGTAGTTATGTTCCGCCATCGTTACTTTTCATGTTTTATAAAATGTTATTTTGTACATTAAGGTTTGAGAAAACTGTATATTTTTTGTATTTAAAAGAAGTTCATAAACTATTTTAAATTATTTTTACGGGTACGAATAAAAGACAGTTGTTTAATTAACATTTTAAAAATTACGGGAGCATACAAATTTGTTGGGATTATAGAAGCTAAAAATAAGTTACTAAAAATATGTTACTTTTTTCAGAAAGTAGCTGTCAACTTAATTTTTTGATTCTTAATAAATTTGTAAAGAATTGGCTTTTACGATATTGAAAATCATAATCAATATAATGAAAGAAGAATAGCAGTCTTCGTGAAAAAGCATAATATTTTTTAATTTTTTTTATTATGACAGCTGACAAAGGCTTGTATAAAGTCAGTCAATGTTATCTAAAAGCCGACAAATACAAACATTACATTTCACGGCATCTTTTAAACAACGCAGTACTGCCACAATGCTATACAAATAAATATTATCTTTAAACTACCCCATATTAACATCTGGCTAATGTCATCCAGACAGGACCTACAGTTTAATCTGAAAACCGAACTACACCTAACAACATACGGTGTTCACTGGCAGTCACCTATCCAGTTACTAACCGTCTTTATTAACTACCCGTACTTGTTTATCAAAGGTTTATTTTACACTAGTCAAATTTGCAACTAAGTAATAAAAGGTAAAAAATAAAATATGTATTAGTTGTGCAATATCTATTTTTTAGTAGACACTCAATATGTTTTTAAAGTTATAAAAACTCTTTAGTGCAAACTTAGCAACAAAAATTATTTATTTATTGAGAATTTTGCGTAAAAAAATATTTTACAAGATGTTAAATTTTAAAATAAACAAGATTGTACCTAGCTGTTAAATTGACAGTATTTATTATTCCAAAAAAAAGGTTTTCTCTTACTTTCTCTTACCAAATTGCAAATTTGAAAATAAGAATAACATAGCGAAAAATACTAAAGGTGGATTTAAAATTGATAAATATTCTGGTTCTGGGCCTTGTATGACGGCTATTCATAAAACTTGATTTGTTCTGTAGATATTTATGTAACCTTTTACAACAAACATTAAATCAGCTAATGCGTCAAATAAACTAATCATATTGGCCATTGCTTCTCCTTTAGTTATGAATGGTCAAATTCTCCAGAACAAAGAGTCATTTAACGGTGTGGGCGTGTCACAAACACATTAAATCCAAAATACAGCACCTTTAAGAAAGCTCCGATTCGTTTTTCAAACTAGAAAATATGTTTTTCTTCTAATCTGTATACTCTGTATGTATCCCAAATTAGACCTTCTTTGCAATATTGTTCACATGTCTGGAAAATGGCGTCTCCCACAACTCTAAGCATTCTTAATTCCAACCAAAGGAAAGCCGTTTGCCCTACTCATGAACCCACTCTTACAGGTCGCTTTTTAACTGGTATTTCAATTCCTGCTTCGACGAACTGTTCAATATAATTCCTTTTCCTTCCTAATTATTTATTTTTTTCTCTAAGATCACCTTCCTGCTTCCAGTTATTATTACTTTTTTTTCTTTCGGTTACTTGAATTTTTCGTGTCCGTCGTGCGTATACCAGTAATTCTTACTTTTTTTCACGTTTTCGTTAATTTTTTTTTCAAAATAAATAAATAAAGATAAAAATGCCTACGCAGATTTGCTATATCGCCGTTTGGCCGTTCGACAAAAATTATTAATTCGACATCTGTTATCCTACATTTTTACGGTTTCGATTTAGGTACAAACATCGAAACGTCAACATCGACCGGGTGCAGTCCATCTAAAGAGGCCCCGAAATTTCCACTTTGTTTAATTCTATATCACTAGAAAGTCCAGAGTGTGGAACCTACTGCCTGCTAAAGGGAGCAGATTTGGAGGAAAGGGAATGTTGCTTTCGTCCAAATCTCCAAATTTTTAAGTCCTGTGGTAATAAACTATCTGTTACTCCACTTAAGAGTCCTATAGTACAGTAAGCTTGTACTTAAGCTTTAAGCTTTTGTGGATCGTTCAAAGATAAAAAATTATCTAGTATGTTTTTTTTAATACAATACATTGTCAAGAAATGTTACTAATTGCTGATTTATTGGTTATAATTTTTTTACTAATTTGCAACGAATTTTTAAATTTTGTATAACTTGCACTGGTAAAAGTGCAGGTCTTTAGTATCTTGTTTATTTGTATGCTTCTTTAATAAAATTAATTGTAATTAAAAATATCAATCGGAGAAAATAAATAACAATAATCGTGCAATAAATAACATCGTTTAGTTTTGTGATATAACATACTTTTCTTACTTTAAAAACTATATTTTAATAATTTACGATCTCTTGATATTTTAATAAACTTGCAGATTATATAGAAATAAATTTAGATGTTTTTTATATTTGTTTAATTTTTCGTACTTTCAGAACTTTGAAATATTTCTATTTAAATTATATAATTTTGATTATTATTTTGTCGATATTCGCGGAAATTTCGTTATATTAAATAATTTTATTAAATTTTAGCAACTTTGATATTTTACTACTTATTTGATTGTACATATAGATTAAATTGTAAAATTTCCCTAAAAATACAAGAACAAGATTTAATATCTGATTACTTTTATTTGTGACCAAAAAAAACGCATCACAAATTATTCCTTACTAATTTTAGAAATGAACAAATTCAAAATTATCAGACAGCTTTTAAAACATATAAAAGTTTTTTGGAAGAAAACAATAAAATCAAGTTTTTTTTTCTAAATTATTCTACAAGAACATTGATACGTATAAAAATGTATCAAACTATGCTTGTACACATCAATAAAAGCTACCGAGTATCAATTATATGGACGAAGAACATATTGCTAATTTTAATAAAATGTTGATAAATATTATACAGAGAAACATATACTATGTTCCATAACGAAGTTAAATAAAGTACCTTTTGTTTGTAAATCAGTTTACTTTTAACATCTACATGTTCATTCAATACAATAAATGCAGTTATAAACATTTTAAGTTCTATGTAACAAACCCTAATTAATTTTTAAGCCTCAATTTTTTAAATCCAAATATTTATATAACATTAGTTTGTTTTAAATATCTGTGTTTAAGTGTTTATTTACGTGATTATGCTCAAAATCGTCTCTTTATAGATCGAATGTATGCAAAAAATTCATAGTTTATCCTTTTAAAAAATTCTTATGAAATCATAAAAATTGTTACCAATTATATACTTAATTTATAATGAACTGGATGTTAATCAAATCTTTCGGAGTTATCCGTGAAATTGTAATGGACTTAGCTTTAAATTTTAACCAACTCATTGTCTGTTATTCAATGATTTTAGTGCATTAAAATCTGTTTGTAATTCTAAACGTTTTTCTTTTAGAAATTTAAGTCCATTGCTAATTTACAAGATCATTTGCTTTGTGTTATAAAAAACTATATTCACATAATTTAATATCTAAATAAAAGTTTTTATTAAAGCAAAAAAATATTAGAAAGAATGCAATGAATATCCAAATTTTTTAAATATAATTGACAGTTGTAATTTTCTATTGTTATTTTTTTTATAAATTTAATTTGATAGGGAATGATATAATATTGGCAAAAAATAATTTAAAAAAAAACAACTTATAATACAGAACCTTTTTGTTATAACCTAAAAAATATTTTTCCATTCACATGGTCGCGTCTTTTTTGATGGACTTTTAAGATTGAGAAAACTAAAAATAAAAACGAATCACATTCTTATTGATTTTAAAACACGCAACGGTAAAAAAAATTCTGCATCTTGTTCATCTCGAGTTACAGGCTTTACAAATTTGACCATTTAAGTACACTTCTGTATCTCGTTGTTAATGAAGATAGAAAAAAATGGTAAATGACGTATTTATGTAGAGTTTAAGTAGAATCCAGTAGCCGACTTAACCATTTATATCAGTTACGACTTTAAAGATATAACGCAAAGTTGACGTTTATTAGATGGACCCTCTATATTATTTGACTATTTGTTTCCTAATAAAATTACCTATTTATTGATGTCACACTTTATATTTATTTTCAAACAAATTGTTTATTTGTAAAAAAAATCTAAGAAATCCTCATACGATTTAAATTTTGCACACCTTGTATAAAATAAGGTACATACATTGCAATAATCTCATCATTTCTTAAGTTGATTATTTTTATAAAAATAATAAATATTCATTTTAAATTATTAACCAATTGCCCTTTTTTATAAATTCTTAATTTTAACCAAGTACGCGTTTTGTTTAGTAAAAGGCATTTTAAATGAGATTTAAATGATCGCTGCAATATTTTGTATATATTTAAGCAAGAAATAAGAATAACATACTGCCAGCCTTTCGGTTCTTAAATTTCGTTTTAAAGAAAATGAAGTTTAAAAACTTTAAAATATATAATATTATTAAATATGATCTCAAGAGAGGGAAAAAACTGCACATACTTTACAGTTGTATTCCGCTAGATATTTAGAAAGAAAGCAACCAAATAATACTCATATAAAACTATAGAGAAAAACCTAGTTGCTATGGATCGTTAAAAAAAATGATGAAAAATAAATAAATAAAAGAGAAATAAATTAAAAAATTATAGATAATAATAATAAATTTTTAAAAATAATAATAAATAATAAAATTTTGTTTAAGGAATGCAAAATTTAAATACTATGTTCTGGTTTTTAATGTATTTTTTTTAATAAATTTTGTTTTTGTCACAAATAACTTATTACGTATTATATCTTAAAAAAATGTAACCCAAAAAAATTCTACACACACTTACTTTTTACGGTTTTTTTTTCTATTTTTACTAACATCCGAGATATAATGGTATTCGGATATCGTCAAAATTTAAATATCATCCTGTACCTCCGAGACGAATTAAGTTAGCCGCGATCTGGTTGCACCATTGCAGTTGTTTCGAATATCGAACACGAGAATGTGCTATCAGATTTGCTCTCTTGTAGTTTTCCCAGTACTATGAAAATCTATCGAAAAGGCGCCACCCTGCACATAGTATAAGACAGTAAAAGTGTTATCACCCAAAACAAACACTTAACTATAATCTGCTCATCTTAATTTAAAAATGGCAAAAGCAGAAACAACTAAACAAAAATGTATCATATAGGTCCAAAAAGTTAGTAACCATGGTTACAAATGCCACTAACCAATAGGGAGCCGATTCTTTATTTGTTTTTGCTTACGTCATTCACAAAGAAATATGGTCATATTTCAATTGGATATATTTGGTTTTTTGTTTTATGGTAATAATTTGTGATTTTTTGTAATAATACAACGAATGGGTATAATTGTTATCAAATTTTACAAAAATGTTTACTTTTACAACTATTCCTGCTGCAACTATCAGTAAAATAGGTTTGAAATAAATTCACTATTTATTCGATAAAATATATTGTTTTATTTTTTTCTTTAAACACATTTGCGAAAGAATGCGAAAAATAGAATTACGTCACTTTAAATCCACTATGGCGGCCTCCCCAAGACGGTGAACTATGTTTTTAATGCACCTCCATGACATGGATATCAAACAAAATGGCCGCCATACCAATTTTAAAGAACTATTACTCGGCAAAGGTTGGGATAGTTTAATGGTGAACAGACTTGGAAACCTGTTCAGCGATAACTAAAAAAATTAAAATAAATTAATAGAAAAAACATTTTTAAAAACAAGCTTTTATTTACAGGCTCTAAAGAAAAAAAAAACTTTAAATTTAATCAAACCTATCAATTTATTACATTACACAATTTATATAAATATGTTTTTTTAATAAGATAGATGGATCTATATTATATAAATGGTGTATTGTAATAAATTATTTTCTTCTTTTTAAAGCATGTAAATGAAAGCTTGTTTTTAAAAATGTTTTTTATATTAATTTACTTTAAATTCAGTTACAAACTTTAAAATTTTAAGGGTATGTTGACTATGAATTAGTAAGTCAATATTAACGAAACCAAACTTAAATTTTTAAAAAAGGCCTTAATGTATAACAAAAAATTATTAAATATTTATTTACTTACTCTAACAGTTCATTCTTACACTTAAAACATGTTTTAAAATCACAAAGCCGGTTTTAGGATTCCACAATAAATCTCGCCATGGAAAAATTATTAATTACGTTGTCAAAGTAAGGTTATGAAATAAAAATATTTTTCTTATGGATATCTTTACAAAAGTGCGGATGTGATAAAAATCATACAATCTATATACAGTATTGCATGTAGGAAGAGCAAACTTTGAGGTGAGCTTTTACAAGATTATGCATTTACAACTTACAACTGAGAAACATTTTTATCACTTAATGGATTTTAGAAATAAGCACATCTTCTGACTCAGGAAAACCATCCTAGATAATTTTTAAGGCGTCATTACCTAAAGTATCTAGAAATTGTCTAGACATAAAAAATAATCACCAATAGTAATATTGAAATAGTGGGCTTTAGTAAATACCGCATTTTCCAAAATTTTTAGAATGAAACTGGCTGAGCCAGATTGTGCCTAAATAGGAATTTTTCCTCCAAATCGATACGTTTTTACTAATGTGGATTTCAATACATTATTTACTAATTTAGAACAGTCGTAAAGTTTAGCTTATGTCTCCAATTATTTCAGGTGATTTAAAGTTTATTCAGATTCACCGATTTAGGACAGTCCTTACCTTCATGAACCCCTGTAAACTATATAAGGAACCATAAACTTCGTAATAGTCTTTCCAATCAACCACCATAATTAATAATTTAAACAGATAGTCTAAGTAAGAACATCAACCATACTTCATATGCCAGAAACTAAATTCCATACCTTCAAACACCAACTCGTGGAACTTCCGACCATACCCAAACGTCAACTCCCTTTCCTAAATCTTCACTTTAGAAAACAAAAACACCACAATCAACATGCTGAAATTTAGGCCTTTAAGTCTTTAATATTACAGAAAATTAGGAAATAACGGATGTCAATAACACTAAAATCTTAAGGCCGGCCCTCACTTGTTACTCAACATTGTTATCAACTATGTTATTCAACATGTTTCTGAAATTTTCTTAAAAAACAACAAGTTATTTGTTTTTCCAGCAAGTTATTTGTTACCCGTCAGTGAGCGGTAAAGATCAAAGAATGTTCGCGACAATATTTGACAACATGTTGCGACAGGTCTACATTAGCCTTTTTTTCGTTTGCGGCTGTTTAGTTCTTAGTTTTGTGTAGACCAGTGACCGGTGTACCTTTGCTAAAACGGAGTGAAGCAAAGAGGTCACGATTCAGTTAATTGAATTATTTAGAGAATTATCGTTCGAAAGACTATAAAAATCATCAGATGAAAAATAGGTTTAGCATCTCTAAATCGAGTGTCCTTTTTAGATATTCTTAGACATTTTGTAACGGGCTACTGAACAAACATGTTACTTGTTGCCTGAAATCTTGACTTTTCATATAAGGATGTCCCAAAAGTTGTCAACAAGTTTAGTAAACATGTTGCAGCAACAAGTTTTCGTAACATGTTTTTAAGTGGGGACAGGCCTTTAGACTTCCATTGTCTTTCTTGGTTAATTGATATGATAAACAACGTCCCGCTTTGTGAGATATCTCTAACCATTTTCAAGTGATAACTAAAATTAAATTTGTCTGTATTAACGTCTTTTTTATGAATACAAACAGTTTTTTTTTCATTAATACAGATAGTCAGTAAACAACTTGCCAAGTCAAAAAAGAGTCGAACAAAATTATGGACAGAACTTGGTCTAATTTTAGATCTCAGTATTTTAAGAGGCCGAGATTTTTGGATAGAAACTTGACCCTTATTTTACATAAGTGTTTTTGGTGGGATCTCCTCTTTTTTTTTTGAGTTCAATGAATGAAAAAAAAATTTGACACATGCCTGTGGTTTTTCCAAGTAGTCGGATTGAATAGGGAACTTGCCAATATTTTTAATTTTTTCGAAAGTATTTGAAAATATAAGCAAATGTCGCCTTAAAACACGTATTAGCAAAAAAATACATTTTAGATACTCACAACGGCCGCAATAAATGATTGAAAATACCTCCAAATTCAAATTCTACCTGGCGGACCAAAACGCTTTGCCATTGGTCGTGACGTCACAACTCACAATCGTCAATCTACGTTATTTTAATTCAACGGAATGGCCATTATAAAAGCGTTGTCGCCTTGATTTAAAACTTTCGGTTCGTCAAATTTTCTTGTATTTAATCGATTGTGAGTGTTACTGCAGTTTCCATACTTTAAACATTGTTAAACGGGCTTTCTCTTTCCATAATAGGTGTGGAGGTGGTTTGTTTTAAACATCGTTTTGTGTGTAGTTTATCAAAACTATTGGATTTGTTTTTCCTAAAGACTTTTGTGCAAGCAGAGTGACTATTTTCATTGAATATGACTGAAGAGGGATATTCTAAGGGCCAGTCCGATAACCTGCCTGTTGTGGACATGTTTATGGTTGCAAATTTTCTTAAAAATAGTGATAGTTTTCTCTTGAAGAAGTTCGCGGCGTTAAAGCAGAAAGTAAGTACACACGGTTAAATATAATTACGAATAATTGCGTTTAGTAGAATAAACTTACATTATTCAGTGCTTATCTCAAATTAAAAAAAAACTCTTTTGGTCTAGTAGTTAGTACTATGTACATATATTCTAACAATATTCAACTAAACCTATATACATCGAAAAAAGTATCAAACTTGCATAACAAAAACCTAGGTTATTATTTACTTACATTGAAATGATCCTCACAAACAAAAAGTACGGAGTTCGGGGAAATATCCTTGATATCTCTACGGCACGCTTTTAACCATTTCGCTCTTCGATTTGGATTTGTAGGCAGGTTAATAAATATTTTATTCGGTGTTTGAAATGTCGTACTCCGACGCATTGGTACAACACAGTATTTAAATTGTTTGATACTACTTTTCTCCATAATAAACTTTAACACGACCCAAAACAATATACAGTTACAAAATGCAATGAAAATTATCGATCCACAACAAAAAATAACAGTACAATAATAGAGAAAGAAAACTTGCAGCAGCGTGGCGTGTTCGCTATACGGATGGGTCGACGGCCATAGTAAGTAATGGCGTCATCCACGCTGGCGCGAAAATGAACTGTTTGAAATGCTTTCGGACCGCGCAAAACTTTAACGCTGGATTATGAAGTAATTATTTAATTTTAACCGGAAATATTTTGGGAATGTTCTTTCTAGACATATATAAAGCAAATCATGAGATTTAAAAAAAATGGTCAAGTTCCCTATTAGGTTGCGCAATTCTAAAATACCCTCTAACAATACAATATTTCGGCCCTGTTTCAGGGCTTTCCGAATAAAAATGAACAGTTTTCAGATTTTTTCCTTACTTGTGTCCTAAAACCCACTTACGTACCAAATTTCAAGTTTCTCATTTCTCGGAAAGTGCTCCATAATTTTAATGAGCTAATCAGTCAGTCAGTCAGTAGTAAAATTGGCGTTTTTCAAAATCAAATATCTCTAAAATCACTTAACATAAGTTTCTCAATATTTTCGCAGTTTATAAGAATACTTACGTCATTTTATGTACCAAATTTTATACCTTTATGTGGAACTAGACCGAAGTTATAATAGGGATGCTACTGCTGACCCCTCAAAATACCGACCCATAACATGTCTACCAACAATGTATAAAATTCTCTCTGCAGCCATATGTGAAAAGATTTATGCTTATCTTATGGCCAACAATATACTCACAGAAGAACAGAAAGGGTGTATAAATAAGGCACTAGGATGTAAGGAGCAACTCATAATAGACTCTGTAGTTGTAGAACAAGCAAAAAATCGAAATAGAAACTTATATGCAGCCTATGTCGATTATCAAAAAGCTTTTGACTCTGTACCACAAAGCTGGCTCCTAAAAGTACTAGAGATTTATAACATCGATCCAAAAATAGTAAATTTTTTTCAAACATACCATGAAAAACTGGGGTACAGTCCTAAGCTTAAAAACTAGAGGAATTGAAGCCCGTACCGGACAAATCAATCTACGCAGAGGAATATTTCAGGGAGACTCATTCAGTGCCCTATGGTTCTGCCTAGCTCTGAACCCGCTGTCTAACGCTATCAAGGACTCAGGATATGGTTTTGAGATAAAAAATCAAAGACAGAGCCATGTACTTAGTCACCTTTTTTACATGGATGATCTAAAGATATATGCTGCAAACAAAAATCATTTAGAGTCTCAGCTTCGTTTAGTGCACAGGATCAGCTCTGATATAGGCATGACCTTCGGGTTAAGTAAATGTCAAACTGTGTCCATTGTACGTGGAAAACTAATACAAGGTCCAGAGCTTAGACTAGACGAGCAAACAATAATCTCAGCCATGGAACATATTCCGTACAAGTATCTAGGGATCCTGCAGTCAAACAAGGTTGAACACAGCAAGATCAAGGAAATGTTGACAAAGAACTTTAAGGTCAGACTCAAGTCAATCCTGAAAACCAAACTTACTTCAAAAAACATTGTAAAAGCGATAAACAGCTACGCCATACCAATTCTGGGGTACTCTTTTGGAGTAATAAAATGGTCTGAGACGGATTTGGACGCTATTAATAGGACTATTAGGACTCACCTCACTAAGTACAGAATGCATCACCCAAGATCTTCCATCGAGAGAGTCACCTTGCCGAGACACCTGGGAGGCAGAGGAATCACCGACGTAAAAAATGCTTGTTATCAGCAAATACGCCATCTTAGAGAATATTTCAAAGCGAAGACTAATGGACTGCACACTACTGTTTCAGGAGCTGATAAAAAATACACACCCCTGAACTTAAGTTTACACAACATCGAACTGCCTGGTAATCAGATTACTGATCAGGATAAACTTGTAAGCTGGGCTTCTAAGGAACTTCATGGAAGATTTCATTATGAGCTCCAGCAAGAAAATGTGGACAAGATGGCATCCTTAAGGTGGTTAATGAGTGGCACTCTAATTCCGGAAACTGAGGGTTTTATCATAGGTATTCAAGATCGTGTTATAGCCACAAGAAACTATGAAAAATACATTCATAAAAACAACAATGTAATAGACAAGAGGCCGTATCATTTCGTGTAATATACACGTATTTAATAATAAGCCAAAATCAGGAAGCAAGCAAGATATTCACACATCAAACATTTTGGTGCTGATAGACTAAGTTCAGCAACCCTTCTGTAGTTTAGCTATAAAGAGTCAGGTATAAATTGAGTCCAAACTTGGGCGTGCATATAATTCTATTTTAAAGCGAGGTGAATAGTAAATTAATCTTAATTTAATCTCGCTGCCTTTATAAGCAAAATTATGGCTTGTTAATTATAGCCTACAATAAATTTATTATTTTAACGGCAAGTGTATAGAAGAATTACCACAAAAATCTTTTGTGTGTGTGTTTTTTTCGATAGCTGCGTGTAAGCCTGCAAGGATTTTCATGCGGGGAATTTTATGATTAATGGATTTTATAACGTTGATCTAGACACTCTGTTTAAATCGCAAAAATTAACTTCTGCTTAAGAAGGATGTAAGAAATATTTCTTGTTTTTATGTTGTTAATTATTAATTCATTTTATACAAATGTTTTAAAAAATGTCTAAAGTTTACAGCTTTTATGAGAATTTAGAAGACCTATTATACGATAGCTAATAAATGATTAGCTGTTTTGGCAAATTGAGTGATTAATAACAGAATTAGGTGTAATAATAGCTTAAAGCCTAAAGGCCCTCGATTGACCCGTCTGGGCATTGATCTTATGTTGTCACCAATGTTTTTCTTGAGGTTTCATGTCTAAATATTAATGTGGTGTTAATCCATTAAGTATACGGTTACTTTGCCCACATGTGGTATGGCTATGTCTTGTTAAAAAATTGGGTTTCAATCGTCCTAAAATATATAAAAACATAGGGTTTTACTACTTTCTAAAAGCAGTGAAGAGTTGTCTTGTTACTTAAAATAAAGTCCAGAAAGTCATACTATCATTGGATAGTCAGTAATCCAATAGCACCCAACCGCTGATTTCGCACGTCGTTGTCGTGGTTGGGCCCAGTAGGATCTTTTGGAACATGCGCTAGAGTTGCTGGTTATCGGCAACTCTTGTTGCCACCGTATGGAACGGGATCCGAAGCTAAAATGAACACAAGGCTTAACTTAAGGTGTTAGCATACCGTGCTGATGAGTGAATGACATCCTGTGCCTTAAACAGGTGTCTCCAACGGTGCCTCTGAGACACAGGGCGACTTCTCAGAGTATCTAGCCTTACTGCGTTAGTGCGGGGCTCTGCAGTGGTGGACCCTAGCTCCAAACAGAAAGCGGAAAAAACCGCTTTCATGGAAAAAAAGTGACAAAGGTGCGCTGACCGAAACGGATAAATCCGTTTCGAGAGGTGCCACCCAAGGTCACAAGCAGACAAAAGTGCGCCGACCGAAACGGATGAATCCATTTCGAAATGTGCCTCTGAAGTCACAGGCGCCTGTTTCACGGGGAAGGGCTGATCCATCCCGAACAAACAGGTGCTTAAAAGAGGATCCCTGAATCCAAACAGAAGGCGGACAAAGCCGCATTTTGTGGGGAAAAGGGTTCCCTGGCTTTTAACAGAAAACGGATAGAACCGTTTTCGTAGGGAAAGGCCGGAGAAACGGCCTCAGAAGGAACATCTGCTTCCTGTAACAAGGACCTGATAGCAACCCACGTCACTATACCGGAAGAGGTGGGCATGACGGATCTAATCGTCTGCTCGTCATACTTTCCAGGGGACAGGAACACCAGAACACAGATTGTGCTCGCGTCCGGTAGTGGCAGGAGTAAAGGGAGATGAAAAAGCTTCATCCCAGTTTGATATCGAAATTATTAGAAGTCTGATCCTATTGGGAGAAATATAAAAAGGTGTGAGCCACAATAGACCGAGCGGTCTCGGTGGAGGGCGTAAAAAGTCCACTTACTTTAAACCTAACCTAAACCAATCCAAAAGCAATCCAATATATCATTTTAATCCTGATATGATGAACGTATCTCTCCATAATAAACTGTGGACTACCTCTCTTACCATATCATAGCCTTCCTATTATTGCTTAGCCTCATGCTTACCCAAAGAAAAGCCAGATTCATCACTGAAGATCACCTGCTTCCATTCGTCATCCAACAGAAGTCTGCCTCTGCACCACTGCAATCGGTTGCGTCGATCCAACACCCAATAAGGGCCCTATTCTTTTTCCAATTTCTTTAATTGACATAGCTTTCTCAAGTAAGAAGAGAATTTTATTTGCCCCGTCTTAAAGTCACTAAGGTGACGAATATGATCAAATCTTCTCACTCGAGGCATATTGTCTGTTAAAATAAAGCAATCTAAAACAACTTCTTTTTTTATATGTCAAATCACAAATATAAGAAAAGTTTCCTAAATTTTAAATGAAGTGGTCGAAGACGAAGACTGAAATATTTTTTTGTAAATTAAAAAAAAAACGCTTGAAATATAGTATTAAAATAAATTATAAACCAGGAGTTAACCTTTTTTGTCACTAATTTACCTTCTAAGGTTTATAGATTCGAAATAATATTAAATTTGTTGCCTTTGAAATTCATAAGGAAAATGTATGGGTTTTCTTATCATTTATTTTACTTGTTGCCGTGAAAGAAGGCTAAACTATTTCAGGTCTTCGTTAAGATAATTTTTTATCTGTAAAACTAATGCATTTAAATAAAATATAAGATAGGAGTGCTGTCATCTGCGAAGATTAATATTTAGTATTAAGTATTTTTTTAAATAATAATAAATAATACACAGTAAAAATAAACTAAACGATAATAATTTTAGGAGAACGCCAGCATTTAAAGTAAAGGAATCAAAGATATTAGTATTTATTAGAGGTCTGGCGAAAGTAAGTGAACAGATTTTACGAAAAAAAGAAAAAAACAAAAACAAATGACCACCGTTGATTTGACTTACCATGAAAATTATTCTTGTTAGGGATTTCTTAACTCGACAAAATAATTTGTTTGTTTAACAGCCAGTGGCGTAGCTAGAAGTCATAAGGCCTCAGGGCAAAAATTTTTACGCTAAAAAATAATTTATATTTAATATTAGCAAACAGTAAAAATTTGTACTTAACTGAAATAAAAAATTATTCTTTTTAAAAAATATTTTGTAAAAATGGATAACCAAATATGATACAACAAAATAATGTAAATATATTTAAGTAATAGATACATAAAATATAGTAAACCAAAATAAAATTAAAAATGTCTTTTCTTGGTTTTGTATTTGCAAACTCAATAATTATTCCTTTTAAAACGGGATTTTTAGCTTCTTCATTCTCTATAGATCTTATAGTCCAGGCTGTGGAGCAAAAATGTATGTATTTCGTGTGAAGAAGTTTAGCAGTTATCTTAAAGTTTTAAATGCAAAGGGGAAGTCTTACTTATAACAAATACATAAAAAGATACAGATACAGATGCTTTGTTTTTTATAAACAATGGGAAAAGCCCGAAATTCAGTATTTCGGTTGTCTAATTTTTCAATTAAATTAAAAAAAAAAAACGATAAATTGGAAATTTTAAAGCACGAAAAACCCTTAATTTTATTTTAATGCTTATAACCATTGCAATAATTATTGTTAATGGCTAAAAATTTGTGAGAATAAAGGTATCATTGATCATTGGTATTAATAAGTGTGTAAAATTTCAGCCAGATCAGTTTATTAGTTTATGAAAAAAGCTAATTGTTTATCCCAGAGACTAATTATTTAAACAATTGTTGTTGCGCAAGTAACGCTGGAGAGATTTTTTAAATTTGTTATTATTCTTATTTTACAGTAACAAATTAGCCTATTTTTTTTCAAAAATCATGTATTTCACTTTAAAGTGTTCCCAAAAAGTGAAAAATTTTAAACATTTAAAAACCCTTCCAGCGTTTCCTGGGTAAAGAGAGTATCTAACGAAAAAACTTTGGTTTTTTGATTTCAAATGATCCAGCACCTAGTTATAAGGGGCACCGCAATTCTACTTTTTTCCGAAACGCTTCCAAATAATTGCTGCCATTTCCGTATTTTTTAATGGTTATAAAAATTTTACTTAATATTCTTTAAATGGTATACTTTAATGAAGCATAAGTTTTAATAAATACATTTTAACTGTGTCGTCTAAAAAAATTTGCTTCTTCCAGGTTACTGTCAATGACCCGATTTTTTCTCCACAAGTCGTAAACTGCACAAGCTTCAATATAAATTTTAGTTTTACTATGTTCTTTAATGCGAGATGCTAAATGTTTCCAATCTCTTATGTCTGTTCTCTATGTACTGGACATTTTGCAAAAAGCCAACAAGATTTACAATTGGCTGCATCTATTATAGCTAAATAGCACAACAAAGTACGATTGACTGGACCATATTTTGTAGTCACGGAATAAAAAAGGGTTAGTTGTGGTTAGTTTGTGGTCGAGACTGAGAAATTTGTTTAATTAAGAGTACAGATGGACAGATGGAGATGGCGGTAGCCGCTTTTACCTAATTAATTATGTTGATAATAATTATTGGCAGTCATGACTAATTAGTACTGTAGTAGTGTATTACTACATAGATATTAATTAGTATTTAAACGAGTTTACAGGTATCGCAAAAAAACAAAGTTTTAGCGGGGCTCCGGGGCTCCTTCTCCCGGGGCCCAAGTTTCTTGTTGTGTTGAAACGACGTCATTTGTCGTCATTCTATCATTCTATCATAATAATATTTTCTTTTCACCTGCGAAATGCACGGTTGAGCTTCATAAATAGCAATAAACTCTGCCAAAATAAGTGGCATGTTTATCATAATGTTGCAATTAATAAAAAAAAGTCCGGGGCCCAACGACCTACGTAAAAAACTTTCAGAACACATAGTCCGGTTGGCCAGCACAGTTTTGGCCTGCATAGCATAATTAAATGGCTTTTTAATTCTAAATTCGACAACCTTTATAGTCCGATAAAACTGTGGCGTTCCCACTCACACATTGCAGAATGTGTGTAGTTACCTTTAACGTATTCCAGTGCCCTAAGTTAACATTGCCCCATAAATATGAAAATTACACCATCATGCTTTTGCATTAAAGATTTTTAAAAAATATGCCAATTACATGCATTAACGCAGAGCATTATAGTACCATTTTTTGAGATTTGTCATCAAAATAGTGTTTTTAAAATTTTTATATACGTGTTTCTTTGTGTGATTTAAATTTCTTTATTTTTATCGTCTATATGTAAACCCTTTTAAATAAATTCAATATAACAAGGTAATTGGCAGCAGTGTAAAAGTGCCTCTGAAACTTTGTAAAAACCTAATAAAGGGAGCATACTAGTTAAAATAGAATAAGAGTGAAACGATTCGTATAAACCAGGGGTCTCCAAACTACGGCCCGAGGGCCACATCCGGCCCGCGGACAGATTTTGTCCGGCCCGCGGAGAGCTAGCATACTTGAAAACTCCTTTTAGAGAACAAATAATTTTTATAGCAAATAAAATTTAGTTTACTGAAGTATTCTAATTTTATGTTGAATAATTATTAATATGACATCTACATTGATATGGTCATGGGCTAACTCCGCTAACTCATAACATTCTTGTAGACTTATTGTTATTGTTTTTGTGATAAGTTGGATAAAGAAACACAGAATTGTAATGAGTAAAGACATGTATAATATGCAGAAAATTTAACTTCAGTATATAATAACTAACAAATTATTGAAATGAATCCAACTAATATTTTATACATTTTAAATAATCACATAACTTATAACAAACATAATGACATATGAAATACTAATGAGATTTATGTAATTGAGATTTTCCACTGACAATAGTTTGTAGTTGTGGACTAATTTTAATTGTACCAATTATTAAAAGAGATTTAAGATGCTCATCAGTTAATTTCTTCATTTTGGAGGAGGTTTTCTCACACAAATAAGTAGTACCAAAAACAGAAAACAGACCACGAGCAAATTTATGCAAATTATCAAATTGTGTCAGTGGAAGACTCTTATAAAATTCCAACAAAGATGAGTTTTGATATTTGTTCTTAATTATATCACTGCATTGTAGATCAATCATTTCCATTTGAAGTTCCGGGGCTAGGGTTTCAATGTCAGTATCAAAAGGATTCTGAAAAATCTTAATTTGATTCGCAATGGCTTCAAAGTCCGAGAAACGAGTATCAAAATTTATCTTCAAAGCACTCAAAGTTTCGATTGCAAAATCGATAGGAAACTCAGTCTCAGTAGTGTGGCTGAATATTTCACATGTTTTAAAATGTGAAAAACATTTACTTCGTAGTTGTGATTGAAACAGTCTCAATTTCTTCCGGAATGATTTGATATTAGTGTATAAATCAGGAAGATGCTGGTTTTCTGCTTGCAATCCCAAATTCAGTTCGTTCACATGTTTTGTCAAATCAACATAGAATGCTAACTTCCACAGCCATGCGTTGTTTTGTAATTCAGTAAGAGGGCGATGCTTTTCATTCAAAAAAATTTTGATCACTGCTCGAAGTTCAAAAAAGCGCTGAAGGACTTTCCCACAACTAAGCCAGCGTACGGCAGTATGATAAGGTAAGTCAGTTTCTCCAATCTCTTCAATAAATTGTCGGAATTGTCGGTGATTCAGCCCAAAAGATCTGATAAAATTAACTGTTGATATGACTGGTTTCAGAACGTCAGACATATCCAAACATTTTCCGCACAAAGACTGTTGATGAATGATACAATGTAAGACTAATGGTTTTGAACCACCGTCATTTTCTACAGCCTTTGACACAAGAGCGACCACTCCTTTATCTTTCCCACTCATGTTTTTGCCTCCATCAGTTGTAATACATTTCAAGTTTTTCCATCGAAGGTTCTTTTGATTAATGGCCATTTCAACTCCTTTAAAAATATCTGTACCAGTAGTTGTGCATGAATACTATACATATCAAGAAGTTCTTCGTGCACTTCATAGCTTTTATCTACTCCTCGAATATAAATCAACACCTGAGCAGTATCTGACACATCCGTTGACTCATCCAAGGCCAAAGAAAACCACTCAAAATGTCCATTTTTGTCGAACAGTTGAGAGGATATATTTTCAGCGATGTTTTCTACCCTTCGAGCCACAGTGTTTGCTGACATACTGACAGTTTTTAATAAATTTACCTTTTCAGGGCACATTTCTTCGGCTACTGCAATTATGCATTCTTTGATCATTTCTCCATCGGTGAATGGTTTTCCACGTTTTGCAATTTCAAGAGCCACACGAAAGCTGGCACGAGTTGCAGCCTCTCGTTCAGTTTTGAGTTTTGTAAATAAAGATTGCTGCGATTTCAATCCGCGCTGCATAGCTTCGAATTTTTCTGTCCGCAAACTTCCTGTATATTTTGAGTAATTTTGAAGATTTTTTGTTTCATAATGACGTTTAATGTTATATTCTTTGAGAACGGCTATGCTTTCATTGCAAATCAAACATAGCGCCTTGTTACTGGACTCAATTACGAAATACTGAATGTTCCACTGATCTTTGAATTTTCTGCATTCACTATCAATTTTTCGCTTCTTTTCCATACTACTAATTCACACACAAAAGCAACAATTCAAATCAAAATACTGTTATAAAGATGTCTTAAACTTAAACACGCCAAACACGTTTTAAGGAGGTATGCAATATTTTATTTAACAACAGTGTCATAGGAACTGACTTGTGGTTGCGCCACTAGCCTTCTTATATATTCCAATTACTGCCATCTAGAAGTGAGTTAAAAACACCGGAACTTTCTCGAACCAACGAGATTATTCTGTACGTGCTATTAGCGCCATCTGTTAGCGATAGAAGGTACTACCTATTTCCGCTTGTGTCCACCAGATGTCGTGTCACGTTACTCCTCATGGCTCGTACTCTACGACTAATCTAGAAATTACAGATAATGACAGGAAAATTAATAATATGCAGTGTTGCCGTTTTGCGGACTTTAGTCCGATTTGCAGCCTTTTTTAAACGTTGTGTACTTTTTCGGACTTTTTTTTCATCAGTGGACTATTTCACTTCTTACCACCGGCAACAATGATAATATGGTTTTGGCCCTCGGAACTTACTGGAGTAATCAGTATGGCCCTAAGGCTGGAAAGTTTGGAGACCCCTGGTATAAACTGATAACTTGTTGAAATTAAAGCGTTTACCCAGATCAATAAACAAAAAAGGTTGTTATCATCTTAAAAAGATTGCATAAATTACAAGTGAAAAAAGTATATAATATGTTGCTTAATTTGAGAATTGACTTGTTTAACCCAATTTCTTAGCCAATAATCAAATTATATTGTTCTTTATTATGTACAAAATTACTGTCAACCCTAATAAAGCTATAAACTCATGTCCCCAATATTAATTTACCTCTACACTTTGATACAGAAAATTATTTTTTAACAAACACACGCTATGAAGTGGCGTGTGAATACTATGAGCACAACAACTGATTTTCTTATCACATATCTAGATGGGGAGCGATTTTTGAACCGACCTAATGACTCAATTGCGAGTCGTATTCCTTATGTTGTTTAGAAAATGATAGGTTAGACCGTATTTATAAAGTTAATGTGCAGTTTGTTAAAATAATCAAGAAAACTTAAATTAGGTAGAACTTAATAATAATTAAATAAACAATTACGCTACTCGGTAGAGTAAAAAGAAATGGTAAATTTAACTGTATACTTTATTTATATGGATTTTAGGTATTTTTTTTAGTACTAAATGATGATTTACTTTTTTCAGTATACTGGGAATCAATATCGCAATTGGGGGACGGGGACTGGAACAGGTTTAGCCCCCCTAAGCCGCCCCCTAGTCTAAACTACTTTAATTTTATTGACTGCACTTACCAAGGCTTAGAGACACCCGGCTAATTATAAAGGTTTTTATTACATGAATTACTATATATAAATAGACTTTGAAATTGCGATTGACAAATAATATGCGTCCCAAGATAGAAAAATAAGTAGAAGTAGTAGTAAAAAGATTTATTTAGCATTGCACTACATATTGCATTAATAAATTATCAAATATTTTCTAAAAAAAAAAACAAAATATTGAGCTTTTTAAACACTTACAGGTCCATTTTTTATTTATTTTGTTTCGTTAATAAATATTTTTCTTTTTATGGTTTTTACATTTTCCAGGACTATTTCCAATTTAATGGAAATATCTATTAATTATACTCAATAAGTCCTTTATAGAAAAATAATTTATACAGGGTGATCGGTAATGAATGCAAAAAGAAATCCTAGTTTAAACTCGTGTAAATAACGATGTTAAACCCAAATTCTGCCTTAAATAATTGTGAGACACGACTGTTAAAGGGGTTGATTTCTGGAAAAATTGTTTTAAAACTCTTAACTCAAATAGATATACACATATTACATGTTTTATATAAAATTATATATATATATATATATATATATATATATATATATATATATATATATATATATATATATATATATATATATATATATATATATATATATATATATATATATATATATATATATATATATATAT